>CAUYON010047265.1:0-18234 GCA_963573935.1 Arctocebus calabarensis
TATGGAGACATTTGTATTCTGCCTTTAGTAAGGTTCCCCTGTACCCTTCTAAGATGCACCATAGGAAGCAATTACCCTCTCTCCTCCACAACCTCATCCCTCCCCTCCCCTTTTTGCCCCTTTCCCCATATTCTTGTGCTATAGTTGGGTTATAGCCTTTATATGAAAGCTATAAATTAGCCCTCGTAGGGTTGAATACTTTGGATACTTTTTCTTCCATTCTTGAGATATTTTGCTAAGAAGAATATGTTCCAATTCCATCCACGAAAACACAAAAGAAGTAATGTCTCCATCTTTCTTTAAGACTGCATAATATTCTATTGTATACATGTATCACAATTTATTAATCCATTTGTGGGTTGATGGGCACTAGGGGGCTTCTTCCATGACTTAGCAATTATGAAATGGGCTGCAATGAATATTCTGGTACAGATGTCTTTGTTATAATATGATTTTTGGTCTTCTGGGTATATGCCTAGTAAAGGAATTATAGGATCGAATGGCAGGTCAATGTTTAGATCTCTAAGTATTCTCCAGACATCCTTCCAAAAGGATGTATTAGTGTGCATTCCTACCAGCAGTGTAGAAGGAACTCCTTTTCTCTACATCCACACCAATATCTCTGGTTTTGGGATTTGTTATGTGGGCTAATCTTACTGGAGTTAGGTGATAACTTGAAGTAGTTTTGATTTGCATTTCTCTGATGATTAAGGATGGTGAGCATTTTTTTCATGTGTCTGTAGGCCGTGCACCTGTCTTCTTTAGAGAACTTTCTCTTCATGTCCTTTGCCCATCCTGAGATGGGATCACTTGTTCTTTTCTTGCTAATACATTTGAGTTCTCTGTGGATTCTGGTTATTAAACTTTTGTTGGAGGCATAACCTGCAAATATTTTCTCCAATTCTGAGGGCTGTCTGCTTGCTATACTTACTATGTTCTTGGCTGAACAGAAGATTTTTAGTTTGATCAGGTCCCAGTAGTGTATATTTGATACTACTTCAATTGCCTGGGGAGTCCTCCTCATAAAATATTCACTCAAGCTGATTCCTTCAAGAGTTTTCCCTGCACTTTCTTCTAGAATTTTTCTTATAGTTTCATGCCTTAAGTTCAAATCTTTAATCCAGTAGAGCCTATCTT
Source organism: Arctocebus calabarensis (assembly GCA_963573935.1). Taxonomy (NCBI): domain Eukaryota; kingdom Metazoa; phylum Chordata; class Mammalia; order Primates; family Lorisidae; genus Arctocebus; species Arctocebus calabarensis. The sequence goes on from CAUYON010047265.1 coordinate 1,138, forward strand.
AGTTAATGGTGAGAGGTGTGGGTCCAGTTTCAGTCTTCTACAGGTCTCAAGCCAGTTCACCCAGCACCATTTGTTAAATAGGGAGTCTTTTCCCCACTGAATGTTTTTAATTGGCTTGTCAAAGATCAAGTAACGGTTAGTAGCTGGATTCATCTATTGGTTCTCTGTTCTGTTCCAAACATCTACCTCTCTCTTTTTGTGCCAGTACCATGTTGTTATGATCACTATTGATTTATAGTATAGTCTCAGATCTGGTAGCATGATTCCTCCTGCTTTGTTTTTATTTCTGAGTAATGTCTTGGCTATTCAAGGTTTTTTCTGATTCCATATAAAATGAAGTATTAATTTTTTGAGATCTTTAAAATATGACAATGGAGCTTTAATAGGAATTTCATTAAAATTATATATTGCTTTGGGTAGTATAGACATTTTAACAATGTTGATTCTTCCCAGCCATGAGCATGGAAGATTTTTCCATTTGTTAAAGTTTCATAGTTTTCTTTATAGAGATCTTTCACATCCTTTGTTAGGTAAACTCCCAAATATTTCACCTTCTTTGGCACTACTGTGAAAGGAATAGAGTCCTTGACTGTTTTTTTGGTTTAGCTATTGTTGGTATATATAAAGGCTACAGATTTATGGGTGTTGATTTTGTAGCCTGAGACACTACTGTAGTCCTTGATCACTTCTAAAAGTTTTGTAGTAGAATCCCTGGTGTTTTCCAAATATACAATCAGATCATCTGCGAAGAGTGAAAGTTTGATCTCTTCTGTCCCTATGTGGATACCCTTGATCACCTTTTCTTCCCTAATTGCAATGGCTAAAACTTCCATTACAATGTTGAAGAGCAGAGGAGATAATAGGCAACCTTGCCCAGTTTCTGTTTTAAGTGGAAATGATTTCAATTTAACTCCATTCAATACGATATTGGCTGTGGGTTTGCTGTAGATGGCCTCTATTAGTTTAAGAAATGTCCCTTCTATACCAATTTTTTTAAGTGTTCATCATGAAAGGATGCTAGATATTGTCAAACGCTTTTTCCGCATCAATTGAGAATATCATATGGTTTTTATTTTTTAATTTATGTGCTGAATTACATTTATAGATTTGCATATATTGAACCAGCCTTGAGACACTGGGATAAAGCCTACTTGGTCATGGTGTATAATTTGTTTGACGTGTTGTTGGATTCTGTTTGTTAGGATCTTGTTGAATATTTTTGCATCAATAAATATTTCAGATTGTATATGAAGCCCGCACACTGTACCCAATGATTCAAATAATGTACACAGCTATGATTTAATAAAAAATAAAAATTAAAAAATATATATTCATTAGTGATATTGGTCTATAATTTCCCTTTCTTGTTGGGTCTTTCCCTGTTTTAGGGATCAAGGTGATGTTTGCTTCGTAGAATGTGTTTGGTATTATTAGTTCTTTTTTTATATTTTGGAAAAGGTTGCATAATATAGGTACTAGTTCTTCTTTAAAGGTTTGATAGAATTCTGACGTGAAGCCATCTGGTCCTGGGCTTTTCTTTTTAGGGAAATTTTGTATTGTTGATGCTATTTCAGAACTTGATATTGGCATGTTCAATATTTCCACTTCGTTCTGGCTAAGTCTTGGTAGGTGGCGTGCTTCCAAGTATTGTTCAATTTCCTTCAGATTTTCATATTTCTGATAGTAAACTTTCTTGTAATATTTGTTAAGGATTTTTTGAATTTCTGAGGGGTCTGTTGTTATTTCGTCTTTAGCATTTCTGATTGATGAAATCAGAGATTTTACTCTTTTTTCCTGGCTAGGTTACCCAAAGGTTTATCAATTTTATTGATGTTTTCAAAAACCAACTTTTAGATTTATTGATCTGTTGTATAATTCTTTTGTTTTCAATTTCATTTAATTCTTCTCTAATTTTGGTTATTTCTTTTTTTCTGCTTGGTTTGGGGTTGGAATGTTCTTAATGTCCCATTAAGTTGTTAACTTTCTCTCTTTCTGTTTACTTGAGGAAGGCTCACAGTGCTGTAAATTTCCCTCTTAGGACTGCCTTTGCAGTATCCCATAGGTTCTGATAATTTGTGTTTCATTGCCTTTTTATTCCAAAAATTTGGCACTCTCATCTATGACCCATCTATCCTTCAGCATATGGCTATTTTGCTTCCTTGTTTTTGTATGAGTATGCAGACTCCCGCTGTTATTAAGTTCAACTTTTATTCCATGATGGTCTGAGAAGATGCAGGGAATAATTTCTATTTTTTTTAATTTGCTGAGGTTAGACTTGTGACCTAGGATGTGATTGATTTGGGAGTATGTTCCATGGGCTGATGAGAAGAATGTGTATTCATTTTGGTTGGGATGAAATTTCTATAGATGTCTGTTAAATCTAGATGTTGAATGGTTAAGTTTAAATCTAAAATTTCTTTGCTTTGCTTCTTTTTGGAGGATCTATCCAGCACTGCTAAAGGGGTGATAAAATCTCCAACTACTATGGAGCTGGAGGAAATCAAGTTGCTCATGTCTGTTAGAGTTTCTCTTAAAAATTGAGGAGCATTCTGGTTGGGTGCACAAATATTAACAATTGAAATCTCATCATATTGAGTAGTACCTTTAACAAATATAACATGTCCATCTTTATCCTTCCTTATTTTGTTTGGTTTAAAGCCTATTGCATCTGCGAATAGGATTGCAACACCTGCTTTTTTCTGCTTTCCATTTGCCTGGAGTATAGATGACCATCTCTTCACCTTGAGTATATATTTATCTTTTAAGGTAAGGTGAGATTCTTGTATATAGCAGATATCTGGACTGAGTTTTTGTATTCAGTCAGCCAACCTGTGTCTCTTTAGAGGACAATTTAATCCATTCACATTAATTGAGAATATCGATAAGCGTTTTGAAAGTCTGGTGGACATTTTGAATCCTTTGGTGACTGTGAAAGTTGAAATTTGATCAAAAGTTTCTGAGTGGGCTTACATTTGTGGTACAGGATTATGCTGGTCATTATGGAAGATAGGTCTGAAAATATCCTGGAGAGCTGGTTGAGTTATGGGAAATTTCTTCAATGCGTGGCTGTCATTAAAGTATTTAATTTCTCCATCATAAATGAAACTCAGTTTAGCTGGATACAGGATTCTGGGTTGAAATTTATTTTTTTCTAAGAGATTAAAAGTTGATGACCACCCTTTTCTAGATTGAAAGGTTTCAGTAGAGAGATCTGCAGTTATTCTAATGTTCTTCCTTTGTAGGTCATGGTTTTCTTACATCTGGCTGCTTTCAGAATTTTCTCCTTCATATTAACATTATTGAAATTGATTATGATGTGTCTGGGGGATTTCTTATTTGGGTTGTGTCATGCTGGAGTTTCAAAACTGTCTGCTATCTGAATTTCAGAATCTCTTGGCATATCTGGAAATTTCTCTTTCATAATCTCATGAAGAAGAGACTCTGTGTCTTGTGAAGCCGCTGCGTTGCTTTCAGGAATTCCTATGAGGCAAATATTGGTTTTCTTCAAATTATCCCAGAGCTCCCTGAGAGAGTGATCTGTTTTTTCCTTCCATTTATCTTCCTCATTGAAGGTTTGGGAGCATTCGAAAGCTTTGTCTTCAATGTCAGAAATCCTTTCTTCTGCTTGGTCCATTGTGTTACTGAGGGATTCTACTGTATTTCTCAGATCTTTGAGTGCTACTACTTCTTGTCTCAATGTGTCAAAATCTTTGGTCATTTTGTCTTTGAATTCGTTGAATTCTTAAGACATCTTTTGGGTCATCTTTTGGATTACTGCTTGAAATTTTAATTCCATCTTTTTCTCCATTCCGCTGATCGTATTTGCTATTCAGATTCTGAATTCATTTCTGACATTTCAGCCATTTGCTTCTGCAAGTGATCTTGTGCTGTGTCTCCCTTGTCGTTCCTTAGAGGAGTTGATCTATTCTGATTATTCATATTGCCAGAGTTTTTCCATTGATTCTGCCCCATGATTGTTTTTCACCATTGCCTCTGGCCTTCCTCAGAGTTGGGAGGGTGTCTCTCCAAGATTAGACCCTGGCGGCAGCACTCTGTTGTTGCTAGAACTTTGTAGGGAATGACCCTGTGTAGCTTCTCTGGGACTGCCCCAGCCAGGGAGTTTGGCTGTAGGAGCAGCTCTGGAGTGTGGCACTCCCAGATTTAGATGCATAGCAGGCAATGGTGCACACGGTTCTGGGGGTGCCAAGCACCCGGTGACTTTGGCAAAGAGAGCCCATGGTTCCAGCAGTCTCTGGCTGGGAGCAGGGCTCCATGCAGAGGCAGGGAGGTCTCCAAAAGTAGGGCCCCAGTCTTGCGGCATCTGGAGTCCCTGGCCAGACAGGCGGGGCTGGTGCAGAGTCAGGGGGTGTACAGGAGGGAGGACACAGGTTGGGCCCCAGTCCCGTGGCTCCTGGAGTCCTTGGCCAGAGGTAAGCATGCTGAGGCCTGGCAGGCTCGTGGCCTGAGTGTGTGCTGTCGCCAGGGGAGTTCCTGGCTGGGGGCGGGCCTTGGAGGACCTGCAGGTGCCTGGCACATGCCTGCGCTGTTGCTGAGGGAGTCCCTGATTGGGGGCGGACCTGCAGAGGCATGGCAAACATGGGGAGTAGAGTCATTTGGTCGCCAGGGGAGTTCCTGGCTGGGGATGGGTCTGCAGAGGCCTGGCAGTCACCGGTGGAGTCCCTGGCAGAAGGTGGACCTGTGGAGGCTCTGCAGGCTCCGGAGGCAGGGCTGCATGGTCGCTGTTGGAGTTTCTGGCAGGCGGTGGGCCTGTGGAGGCCTGGCGGTTGCCGGTGGAGTCCCTGGCAGAAGGCAGACCTGCGGAGGCCCTACAGGTTCAGGGTGCGGGGCTGTGCGGTCACCTGGGGAGTTCCTGGCTGGGGACGGGCCTGCAGAGGCCCTTCTGGTGCCAGGCACAGGCCCCAGCTGTCACCGGGGGTGTCCCTGGCTGAAGGGGTACCTGTAGAGGCTCTTCAAGCACCCCGCAGTCACCAGGGGAGTTCCTGGCTGGGGCTGGGCCAGTGGAAGCCTGGTGCACTTCAGGAGTGGGGCACAAGTCCCATGCAGTCTCTAACAGATTTCCTGGCCAGAGGGAGGGAGGCTCGCTGCAGCCCCCTAGAGTCTTTTGTCCGTGGGGTGCTTGTTCCAGAAGGCAGGGGGGGAGCTGCTCAAGTACCTCCTTCCTCAGTTTCTGCGGGGGTTAGGCTTCTCGTTTGTCAGGTAAGGGGGGAAGGGTATGCTATAAGTTCAGAATGGTGGGGAAAACTTTAGTTCAGTTTTTCTGCCTACCAAGAGAGTGTTCAGAGTCACATCAGAGGCGTTCTGGAGAAGAAGAACCCACTTCCCACAGCACTCTTCTGTGGGGTGAGACAGGAGGTCCATAGTTCACCATTTGTCTGTAGAAAACCCGCAGGAGCAAACAAAGAGAAAAAAGAAAGGAAATAGAAAAGCAAAAAAACCACAGCTTTTTGGGGGGAGGGGATGGACACTTTTCCTTTCAGATGAATTTTGTACCTGAAGCTTACTTTCTTGGAGTCTCAGCTTGCCTCAGCAGAGGTGACCAGTTATCACTTCTGTCTCTCAGCTGGGCTCCCAGTCTTCAGCTTATTGTGCAGTTTCTGGAGGTTATTTTTCCTTTTGGACAGGAGCCTCTTTCGGTCAGCCATCTTGCTCTGTCCCCTGATGCCTTTAGTTTTTATATTGCTCATAAAAAAATTTGAATTGTAAGATCTGTGCCTTTATGGACCCAAATTTATGAGAAAGCCTAAATTAGAGGAATTATATCTACTTGCATCTCTTCCAAGTTCTAGTACACAGCAGTAACTCCAAATTTCATTTACAATCTGTGCTCTGCACTCAATTTAAGTGGTTTAAGGAGACACTTCACAAGCTTTGTTTGATAGATCTTCAGTTTCACGGGGTTCCTGTCCTGCAATCATCATTCTCCCCCTGACTTTTAGCTATGTTTTACTTTGCAGCCGACCTTACAACTGAGCCCCTCCTTGGTTGCCTTTCCCAAGTACTCTCTAAACCATCATTCTGTGATAATCTATATGTCCTACCCTTTGACCAGCTTCCCTTTTATCCAGCTGCCCTATAGGAATGCATCTTATTTTGTGAGATTCTACAGTGAGTCCTATGATTCTTCTACAACCTAAGGAGCATAAGGCTAATAAAGGTGTTTTGTTTCCTATTGCTGCTATAATAGGAAACAAAATGTAGTGGCTTAAAATAATGGTGATTTATTATCCTATAGTTCTAGAAGTCAAGGTCCAAACTGAGACTTATGGGGCAAAAATAAATATGTCCACAGGACTGCATTCCTTCTGGAGACAGTAGGAGAGAGTCTTTTCTCTTGCCTTCTTCCAGCTTCTGGATGCTGCTCACATTCCTTGGCTCATGGCTGCATCACTCCAATCTCTGCTTCTGTTGTTACATCTGCTTCTCTGCCTCAATCCTTCTGCCTCCTTCTTGTAAGGCCCCTTGTGATTACATTGGACTCACCCAGATAACCTAGAATTATCTTCTCATCTCGAGTACTTAATTACATCTGTAAAGTCCCTTTTGCCATATAAGGTATCACACTCACAGGTTCCAGAGGTTATGACATGGACATATTTGGAGGGGGATTAATCAGCCCACCACTTTTGAGAGAGGAAGGTTGGGTTCTGCATCTGTCTCATTCCCTATTGATATCTCCAGACCATTACTCTACAACAAGCATCAGCCAATATTTTCTACGAAGGAGTTGTGTAGTAAAAGCTTTATGTGGAAGCGTTTATGAGCCAAACAACATTGAAATGGCAAATGTCAACTAGGTAGGTCTGGTCACATGATCATATATTACCACAAGGGAAACTGGGAGATTTAGTCCATCTATATGTCCTGGAGACAGAGGAAACAGTTTGATGAATACATAGTCTTTGCCTGCACAGCCTTTGGTGAAAGTGTATGATGTGACCAGCTCCGTGCATCCTGCTGGGGCCCAAGCACAGGACTGCTACCTTCAAGGCACAGGTGGATGATTACACAACCACGTGGTAAGAACAAAGAGCACAGTATTGTCTTCTAAGTGTGTGGAAACTTTAGAGGATAATACTTAGCCCAGCTTAGAGAAGTCTCAGAAGCCTTCCTTGTGGGAAATGCTTGTGCTGGGTATTGAGGATGAGTAGAGAAAGAAAGAGAATGAGGGAAAGGCATTTTAGGTAGAAACAACAGTCAAAATTGAGTATAGGAGGGGAACTACAAGAAATTGAATATTACTAGAGCAGAAAGAAAATGGGCAAGGAGGAGCAGGAGATGATGCTGCAAAGGCCTTCCATTGGGAGCCTCAGAGCTGTATGGACATTGTCAATAAGCATCAGGAAGAAATTGGGAGGCTGAAAAGAGCAATCAGTACATGAACAGCTACATGTTTAATAGATGTCACTTTGGTAGCTGTATTCAGGAAGGTTTTAATGGAGGCAAGACTTGGAGAATAGTTTGGATATTTTTGCAATTGTACAGGCGGAGATGATGGGGTTTAAATTAGATTATAAAGGAAAGACAAATGCAAGAAATACGAATGACTTAAAATTGGGAAGATTTGCTAATTGGTTAAATGTGAAGGTTCCAGTAAGAGGTAACCTGCAGTGGTCCCAGGCTTCTGACAGGTAACCCTGTAACTTACCTCATCATTAACTATAGGAAATATGGGTAGATCATAGGTCTAGGAAAAAGTGAGCACAGTATGTGGACTTGTCCAGGTGTCCATCATGTAACAAACAATAGGAACTCCCAGACTTACAAACAAGATAGGTTCCATAAATTTGTTCTTAAGTTGACTTTGTATGCAAGTTGGAATACCGAACACCTTTGGTAAGAGCCTTCATTGATAAGTATGAGTCATACATCAGTTGGATTTTTGTAATTAAGGGGTTTACTCTAATAGTCTCCATTCATAATTTCAAGTTATATATAAGTTGGATGTTTGTATCTTGGAGACTACCTGCACCTTAAAACTTAGTGGCATAACCATGTGGAAATGTCTGTTCCTCATTGCTTTGGGAGGGGAATGCTTTGTATTTGGGAAATACATTCATACAATGCTACATTAATAAAGAAGTTCTTATTAAAGCACCACTGTCATACTTTAAAGACCTGGAAAAAATAATACTTCATTTTATTTGGAATCAGAAAAAAACCTCGATTAGCCAAGACATTACTCATAAATGAAAACAAATTAGGAGGAATCATGCTACCAGACTTCAGACTATACTATAAATCTATATCATTAAAACAGTATGGTACTTGCACAAAAACAGAGCGGTAGATATATGGAACAGAATAGAGAACCAAGAGATGAATCCAGCTACTTATCGCCATTTGATCTTTGATAAGCCTTTCAAAAACATTTAGTGTGGGGAGGGGGGAGTATGGGTGGAGGGAGGGCAATTGGTGGGATCACACCTACGGTGCATCTTAGCAGGGTACTTGGGAAACTTATTAAATGTAGAGTATCAATGTCTTTATATAGTGATCAAGAAAATGCCATGAAGGCTATCTGTAACAGTACGATCAAAACATTTCTGAATGTATATGAATCGTGCCCTATTATTGCACCAATGTACAAAATTATGATTCAATAACATTATAAAAAAATATATGAACATCATCTACTTCATGATCAACTGCTTTTAGTCTCGAAATAAGTATGAACTAATGTTAAAATATATAACAATATGATTCAGTTTCCATGTACAATTGATTGAAATCACAATGGAAATGAAGTCAAGGCATCATCAAAAAGACAAAATAATTTTTAGATTATTGTTCTATATCTCAATTACCTGGATATTTTCTCTTTATGCCGTGAGGGTAGAAAAGTGTGTTATCTTTCAGCACCTGTCAAGGTCATGGCCAACACTCTGAACAAAAGGCAGTAAACAAGAGAAAAGCAAATTTATTTAATGGAAGTGTTACCTGGCATGGATGCCATGGAAATTAAGACCCAAAGACCCAGAGAAAACTCTATTTTTATGTTTTAAGTTCAATGAAAAATGGACAGCCATGTAGAAATTTGATTGGACAAAAGGGTCTGATCTAATGGTAATAAACTGAGGAAGGTAGGGACCCAGCAAGGTTTATCTGGTCAGAGTCTCCTGGGCCACTTTGTGTAGCATTCCGTCCTCCTGGTCGTGGGGCAGGACCCCTCTAGAATGAGAGTCTTCAGATGATAAGGGAAAGAGTGACCTTATCTTTCTATGTTTTATGCCTTCCTTTGGGAAGTTCTAGTTTCCTATGATCCATCTTGGAGAAGAGGAATTCTGGTTTCTGTGACTTGCTTCGGTAGAAAAAAAGGAATGGAAGATAGGGACAGGAGAAGGTCAGAGACACCTTGTTTCTCCTTCCAATCCCCTTTAGTTCAAAGTACTGAGAAACCCCAGGTGTCATAATTTGTAGTAGCAATTCTGCGCCTCAAAAAATACTGTTTTGGAAGATTGAAATGGCAGAAGATGTTACATGCCATGGAAGATAAATATTGCTATTATAATCTAATAGTAATACTAGTTAAGATAAAAGAACACATCAAAATAATCTAACTATATCTCAAAATAAAGATTTTATTGTTAGCTAAATTGTAAAAATAGCTGTTACCTAAAATAAAACCTTACTATTCTTAAGACATTCATAAACACAAAAATAGCTATATTGCTACAAATGTGACAATACTGAAGATCTTGTTACAGTTTTTCATAGGTTATTACAATTAGCAATAGTGTAAAACAGCCATTTATATTTGAACTAGGGTTATATTTTATTTTGTCCAATTGTTCAATGTATGACAGGTAAAACTGTTCAACGTACCGCTTAGATGCAATGTGATGCCTACTCATTGTGCACTTAGCAAATGAATTTTTTAGAGGAACATTAACAAGATATGAGAAAATGAAAATGAATCTTCAAAAGAAAACTACATATAATAGACAATATTTAAACAATCATGAATATAAATATTTTATATTAAATATGATGGCTAACGTGAATAAAATTCATACCTGTAGATTCGAATTGTTATGATTTTTTAAATCAAATTAAACAAGTAAATGGAAATGTCATTCTGTTGACTTAGAAAAGGTCAGTTGAAAAACATCTTTATATTTTATTTGGTTTCTCTAGCAACTGCACAAACGCGTTTTTAAAGGACAATTACTCCTTCTGTTCCTTTTTTTGCATCTGAAGTATGAAAGACAATATGAGACTTTTCTGGATAATATAACTCCTTTTTATGTCTTTGTTAGGATGTTGACAGATGTTCTCTTAGACTACTGATATTTAACATGGCAGTGCATGTAGTCTTGCCAAGACAATCATAAGCTGAAAGTAGTGACATGGTTATGACAGGGCTGCAAAAGAACATGTCTTGCAATGTTCTTGCAAAGAATTCTCTGAAAATCAGGTGAAAAAACATTAAATAGATTTTCCTTTTACTCAGCCAAAGTAACTAACTCCTTATTGAGGATAGCTGGTACATATTGGAAGTGGTTTTTGATGATTCTAAAATGTCTGTGTGTGTGTGTGTGAGAGAGAGAGAGAGAGAGAGAGAGAGAGAGAGAGAGAGAGAGTGAGAGAAAGAGAGACATTGTGACTGTACTCAAGGATTAGAAATCATTTACTTTGGGTAGGAATTTTCTTTAGTTTTTTCAACTAGCTAAGGAATATTATAATTTTCTAATATTATCCTGTACATAAAAGTTCTTATGAAATAGACAAAAGATGCATGGATGTTGACCAAGTATTTTGATTATCATCTGTTTTTCCTGAAGGAGAAGAAATAGACATTTGTTTGTTCTCATACTGATATGTGAGAGAAAGGAGCAGCACAGAGTAGATTATAACTAGATTATAATTATATCAACATTTCTAGTTGATATATTTTAGAAAAATGTTTGGAAAAACAAGCAATGTAACTTAACATATTAACCTCTGGCACCAAAAGGAAATTCCATCACTGCTGGCATGTTTTTCCTTAAGTGAATAGGCCAGAGATCTCCTCATATTTAAAATGTATGTATAATACTAATACACAAGTAAAACTCTATCATTTAAGCATCATATTTATATTTGGAGACAGTTTTTAACTGTCTTTGTACAATCTAACTTAAAATACTTTGTTTTAATGGAAGAAGTTCTATATCATTGATCGGAAGTCAATAAGTCCAATCAAAGGTATTATTTCTTTTAAACCTAAAAACCATGCAGAGAATTTCAAATATATAGAAATAAACTTAGATTTGGGGAAATCTATGAGTGGAGAAACTTAGGAAAAGTAGATTATCACAGATCATAGAGGATCCTCTTAGGAGAGAAGTGAGACTGTAGTTGATGGGAGATCATTGTCTCAAAACAGTTTCATTGCAATTTGAAATTATAGTGAGAGGAAGAGACGATGTGTAAGAATATTTTTCTTTTCCATTTGTTCTAACTTTTTTATGTTTTATTTTTATTTTTTTTAGATAGAGTCTTGCTCTGTGGCTCTGGTAGATTGCAGTGGCATTATCATACCTCACTACAACCTCAAACTCCTGGGCTTAAGCAATCCTTCTGCCTTCCAAGTGGATGGGACTATAGGTGTGCGTCCAAGATGTTAACCTAATTTTTCTATCTTTAATAGAGACTGGGCCTCACTCTTGCTCAGGCAGGTCTACAACTCCTGACATCAAGTAATCCTCCACCTTGGACTCCCAAGAGTGCTAGAATTATAGGCAGGAGCCACAGCACTAGGCCCGTTTGGTCTAATTTTTTTTAATTATAATAAGAACACTTGACATGAGATCTAGCCTCTTAAAATTTTTTTAAAGGTACAATTACAGAATTCTTAACCATAGGCACAATGTTGTATATAACAGATATGCAGGACCTATTTATACTGCACGACTGAAACTTCATACATGTTGACTGGCCACTCCCCATTTTTCACTTCCTCCACCCTTTGGTAACCACCATTCTAGTCTGTGCTTCTATGAGTTTGACTACTTTAGATTACACACATAGGTGGAATCATGCTGTATTTTTCCCTTTCCTTCTGTGCCTGGCTTATTGCACTTAGGATAATGTCCTCCAATTTCATCCATATTGTCACATATGGCAGGATTTCCTTCCATCAGATAATATATCATTGTGAGTATATATTACATTTTCTTATCCATTCATATGTCAATGGCCATTTAGGCTATTTCTATATTTTTACTATTGAGGATAATACAAATATGTCTTCTTTCAGATCCAGATTTTAATTTTCTTTGAATAAATACTCAGAAGCAGGATTGCTGGACCATATGGTAGTTCTATTTTAATTTTTTTGAGGAACCTCTATGCTGTTTTCCATAGCAACTACAACATTTTACATTCCTATCAACAGTATTCAAGGGTTCCAATTTCACTGCATATTCTCCCACAATTGTTATCTTTTTGTTGCTGGTGGTGTGTTGATTATACCCATTTTATTAGGTGGGAGGTGATAGCTTATTGTGATTTTGATCTGTATTTCTCTGATGATTAGTGATGTTAAGCATCTACTCATATATCTGTTCTACAAAGAAATGTCAATTCAAGTCCTTTACATTTTTTTAAATCTGGTTACTTAGTGTGTTGCTGCTGAGTTGTAGGAGTTCCTAATATGTTTTTAATATTAACCCCTTGTCTGATGAATGGTTTAGAAATATTTCCTTTCATTTAGTTAGTGGCATTTTTATTCTGTGGATTGTTTCCTCTGCTGTCATAAAACTTGAAACCTTTCTGTTTTTTATCTGTAGATACCTTATCATTATGAATCTTTGAAAATGATTTCATTTTCATATGTACAATAAACAACAGTGGAATTTGTTAAAAACAAAACAAAAACCTCGGAGAGATAGGATTTTACTCCACAGAGAAAAACAAAGTAGAAATCCCCTTACCCTGGCATTAATCAGAAGAAAACTCTTTTGACTTAGATAAAATTCTCAGGCAAGGTGCTTGGAAATGTTTTGAGGTATTGTCTTTTAACACTTTAAGAGCATCCTCACAGCTCTTTAGGGCTATGTATGTGTGTATCTCTACTGTGTAAGTAAACATGTTTTCTATTTCGACAATTTATGCAATCAGTACATCTTTTAGTGTTCTTTATATAGTGTTGATGTAACTATATACTGTTCTCATAAAGGCAAGGAAATGTCCGTGTGCAATTTAGAGGTAGTGATAATGAGCAAAGGTAACATTTCAATGAAAACTGAGTGAAATGAGTAATAACAATACAATGATATGGAAAGAATTATAAGGTTGAAAAGATATTGTGGGTTAAGCCAACCGAATAATGGTTGAGATGGAAGTATGTAGTAGGTAAGCATGTATTTATTGTGAGAAATGAAAAACCTCAAAATAAAAACCATTTGATCTCAAAATAACTGAGAGTGTGTTTATCCTCTGGTAGGTTTTGCTCTCAAAATAACTGAGAGCATGTTTATCCTCCCTTTTGGCAATGTTCCATTGCCCTTCCCTGAGGCCCGCATGTTCCTCTCCCTAGGCAACCCTTTGGACCATAACACTGGCACTCTGTCTTCATCGCTCCTCAACACACAGGTCAGCTTCTCCATGGACAAACACACACCTCATTATAATGCAAAGGGATAATCCATTTATTTGGATCTTAATTATAAGATGTGAACATTATCTCTCCAATTTACAGGTTTTATGTCATTAATTGATCTGGGGAACTGCAACCTGGCAAGTTATCCTAGGAGGCCTATCCACCCTGGGCTTCAGCCAACCTTGCCACCAGCCTTTTCATCGAGACAAAGAGAAGTGTTTTTAATTGTCCTCTAATTGAAAGAACAGGCCTGCAATTGTGTTTATATGTTCTAAGTAAGTAAAGTTCCTACTGGTGAACCATAGGAGAAATGTTTAACTCAGAGGTAAAGGTGGAGACAAGGCACTGCCTTGATTTTTGTGCCCCCAGTACAGAGCCTGGAAAATAGTTTGCATGAGACAGATGACAGCTGAACTCAATTTTTCTGAGATCCCTTTGCTAGTGCTGAGAAGTACAAAGCTCGGGCATCAGCCTACCAGACTTCAAGCTGTACTACAAAGCCATAGTGATCAAAACACCATGGTATTGGCACAGAAATAGAGACATAGACATTTGAAACCTAATAGAAAACCCTGAGATGAAAGTAACATCTTACAGCCACCTGATCTTTGATAAACCACTTAAGAACATACACTGGGGAAAAGACTCCCTATCCAATAAATGGTGCTGGGAGAACTGGATAACCACATGTAAAAGACTGAAACTAGACTCACACCTTTCACCACTTACAAACATTGATTCAAGATGAATAAAAGATTTAAATCTAAGGCATGAAACAATAAAAATCCTCAAAGGAAAAGTGTGAGGAAAACACTTGAAGGTATTGGCCCAAGGAAAGATTTTATGAAGAAGATTCCAGTGGCAATTGCAACAACAAAAAATAAACAAATGGGTCTTAATTAAACTGAATAGCTTCTATACAGCTAAGGAGACAACAACCAAAGCAAATAGACAACCTTGAGAATGGGAGGATATTTGCATATCATGCCTCAGACAAAAGCTTGATAACTAGGATCTGCAGAGAACTCAAATTAATCAACAAAAAAAGAGCCAACAATTCCATATATCACTGAGACAGAGGCATGAATAGAACCTTCTTTAAAGAAGACAGACGAATGGCTAACAAACATATGAAGAAATACTCATCATCCCTAATCATCAGAGAAATGCAAATCAAAACCACCCTGAGATATCACACCCATACCACAAAGTCTCAAAGCTGCAGATGCTGGCATGGATGTGGAGAGAAGGGAACAGTTTTACACTGCCAGTGGGACTGCAAACTAATACAACATTTTCAGAAGGAAGTATGGAGAATACTCAAAGAATTCAAATTAGACCTCTCATGTGATCCTGCAATCCCTTTACTAAGCTTCTACCCAGAAGAAAAAATATCATTTTATCATAAGGACATTTGCACTAGACTGCCTATTGCAGCTTAGTTTACAACCGCCAAATTGTGGAAACAACCTATATGCCTACCAATCTATGAATGGATTAACAAGCTATGGTATATGTATACCATAGAATACTATTCAGCCATTAAAAGAGATGGAGACTTTACAGCTTTTGTATTAACCTGGAGTGAGGTGGAACGCATTCTTCTTAGTAAACCCTCACAAGAATGCAGAAGCAAGAATCCAATGTACTCAATTCTAATATGAAGGTAGTAGATGACCTAATACATTTTGGGGGGTAGGGAATCAGGGAGGAGGGAGAAAGAAGGAGGGGGAAAGTTAGGAGGGGTCATAGTGTATGGCACACCCTATTGGAGGCAGGATACAATTATAAGAGGGACTTTACCTAACATATGGAATCAGTGTAACCTAATTCTTTGTACCCTCAATGAATTCCAAACAATAAAAAAATTATGCACAGGGAAATAAAAGAGAAAGTGTTTCTTTATTGAAACCCACTTAGGTTTGAAAGCCCTAAAGATAAATATCCTTGAATTTGACCTAGGTGGGCATTCATTTTCATTCTGTGTTTATAGGTCTGTAAGAAACTTTTGTAAAGTCTTTGAGATCTATTAATAAGATGGAAGGGTCATTCTGAGGTATCCTTTATATCTTCATTTACTTTATTTGCTGATAAATATGTTACTCTCTTGATCCACACTTCAAAGTTCCTGTGATTTTTCTGAGCCCCAGCTGTTACTAGCCTTGCTTATCTGGTGAGAATGAGGTTCTGTCATTTTTCAGTCCAGAACAGGGAACAGAACAGGGTGTTTGCTGTCTGGTGAACTTCAATATGTTTTAGTGAATCTCATCTTTGTTCTTCTTGATGGAAAGTTGAAACTGAATCTCTCCCTGCCAGAACATTCAGCAAAGGATGGCATAAATGTATTCTGTACAGAAGTATATAGGTGTCTGAAACATTTAGGACTCCTCAAACCTTACGCACAAAGGGAAAGTTAATTATTTGGTAATAATTGAACATCAAGTAACAAGATGCTCAGAATCCCTACTTAGAGAAATTGGATTTCTATTTTCCCTTAGAAAGAATCCATAAAATAGCATGTCCTAGGCACTGATGGCATGTCTAAAAAAAGTCTGTCAGTTCCATTTCCAAGCACACAGTGCCATCACCATCAGGAGGCACAAATAGCACATTACTATTGGCACAGACCTTTCCCCTTTAGCTTAAACTTGCTGACAAGGCATAGACCCTCTAAATAACCATTCTTCCTTTCATCATTAATTAGCTAAGATTAAAATTGTCCCTTCAAAACTAACAAGATCCAGGGATAAACATCTCCTGCTGAGACCTGGCTGTTCTCCCTATTGCAACAGCTCTAGGGAAATCACCTCCCCTATTGTCCGGTGATTTTTGTCTTTGGAAGTTTCTAGACTTGACTGGAGTCACAACCAGAGCATAGAAGAAACTAGCACCAGGGACTCATTTTATTGTTTTGCACTTTTTAAAAAATAATTTTATTAAATCATAATTGTGTATATTGGTGCAATCATAAGGCAGAATGTGCTTCATATACAATCAGAAATATTTTGATCGTACTGTTAGAGATAGCCTTCATGGCATTTTCTTGATCACTATATAAAGACATTGATACTCTACATTTAACAAGTTTCACCAGTACCCTGCTAAGATGCACCGAAGGTGTGATCCCACTAATTGCCCTCCCTCCACCCATCCGACCACCTCCCCTCCCCTCCCTTTCACTTTTCCCTGTTTTTTTGTGTTATAATTGGGTTTTAGCCTTCATATGAAAGCTATAAATTAGCTTCATATTAGGGCTGAGTACGTTGGATACTTTTTCTTCCATTCTTTAGATACTTTGCTAAGAAGAATATGTTCCAGCTCCATCCATGTAAACACAAAAGAGGTGGCTTGGCGCCTGTGGCTCAACGGGCTAAGGCGCCAGCAATGTACACCTGAGCAGGCGAGTTCGAATCCAGACCAGGCCCGCCAAACAACGATGGCTGCAACCAAAAAATGGCTGGGCGTTGTGGCGGGCGCCTGTAATCCCAGCTACT
>CAUYON010047266.1:0-24837 GCA_963573935.1 Arctocebus calabarensis
TTCAGAACTTGATATCGGCCTGTTCAACATTTCCACTTCATTCTGGCTAAGTCTAGGAAGGTGGCGTGCTTCCAAATATTGGTCAATTTCCTTCAGATTTTCATATTTCTGAGAATAAAGTTTCTTGTAATATTCATTAAGGATTTTTTAAATTTCTAAGGGGTCTGTTGTTATTTCATCTTTACCATTTCTGATTGATGAAATTAGAGATTTTATTCTTTTTTTCCTGATTAGGTTAGCCACAGGTTTATCTATTTTATTAACCTTTTCAAAGAACCAACTTTTTGATTTATTGATCTGTTGTATAATTCTTTTGTTTTCAATTTCATTTAATTCTGCGTCTGATTTTGTTTATTTCATTTCTTCTGCTGGGTTTGGGGTTGGAATATTCTTCCTTTTCCAGTTGCTTGAGGTGTCCCATTAAGTTGTTAACTTCCTCTCTTTCCGTTTTCTTGAGGAAGCCTTGCAGTGTTATAAATTTCCCTCTTAGGACTGTCTTTGCAGTATCCCAGAGGTTCTGATAATGCATATTTTCATTGCTGTTTTGTTCCAAAAATTTGGCGATTTCCTTCTTAATCTCATCTATGACCCATCTATTGTTCAGCATAAGGTTATTTAGCTTCCAAGTTTTTGTTTGAGTATGCAGATTCCTGTTATTGTTGAGTTCAACTTTTATTCGATGGTGGTCCAAGAAGATGCAAGGAATAATTTCTATTCTTTTAAATTTGCTGAGGTTAGACTTGTGACCTAAGATGTAATCAATTTTGGAGTATGTTCCATGGGCTAAAGAGAAGAATGTGTATTCACTTTTATTAGGATGAAATGTTCTGTAGATGTCTGTTAAATCCAGATGTTGAATGATTAAGTTTAAATCTAAAATTTCTTTACTTAGCTTCTTATTGCTAAGGCGTATTAATATCTCCAACTACTATGGAGATGGAGGAAATCAAGGTACTCATGTCTATTAGATTTTTTCTTATAAATTGAGGTGCATTCTGGTTGGGTGCATAAATATTAATAATTGAAATCTCATCATATTGAGTGTTACCTTTAACAAATATGAAATGACCATCCTTATCATTCCTTATTTTGGTTGGTTTAAAGCCTATTGTATCTGCAAATAAGATTGCAACACCTGCTTTTTTGTGTTTTCCATTTGCCTAGAAATAGATGACCATCCCTTCACCTTGAGTCTATATTTATCTTTTAAGGTAAGATGAGATTCTTGTGTGCAGTGGATATCTGGCCTGAGTTTTTGTAACCAGTCAGCCAACCTATGCCTCTTTAGAGGACAATTTAAACTGTTCACATTAATTGAAAATATTGATAAATCTGTAGAAATTCTAGTGGACATTTTTAATCCTTTTGTGGCTGTGGAAGTTGGAATTTGGGTGAGAAAACTTTTATGGTGGAGCACTATGCTGGTCATTATGGAGGATAGGTTTGAGAATATCCTGGGGAGCTGGTTTAGTTACAGCAAATTTCTTCCACATGTGGATGTCATTAAAGTATTTAATTTCTCCATCATAAATGAAACTCAGTTTAGCTGGATACAGGATCCTGGGTTGAAAGTTGTTTTGTTTTAGGAGATTAAAAGTTGATGACCATTCTCTTCTAGCTTGAAAGTTTTGATCAGAGAGATCTGCAGTTATTCTAATATTCTTCCCCTTGTAGGTAATGGATTTCTTGCATCTGGTTGCTTTCAGAATTTTCTGTTTCATGTTAACTTTAGTGAACTTAATTATGATGTGCCTCAGGGATATCTTATTTGGGTTGAGTCATGCTGGGGTTCTGAAACTGTCTGCTATCTGAATTTCAGACTCTCTTGGCATGTCTGGGAAGTTCTCTTTCATAATCTCATAAAGAAGAGACTCTGTGCCTTGTGACGCCACTTAGTCGTTTTCAGGTATCCCTATAAGGTGAATATTGGTTTTCTTCAAGTTATCCCAGAGCTGTCTGAGAGAATGCTCCATTTTTGCCTTCCATTTCTCTTCCTCTTTGTAGGTTTGGGAGCGTTCAAAAGCTTTGTCTTCGATGTCAGAAATCCTTTCTTCTGCTTGCTCTATTCTGTTACAGAGGGATTCTACTGTGTTTCTCAGATCTTTAAAGGCTGCAACTTCTTGTCTCAATGTGTCAAAATCTTTCGTTATTTGGTCTTTGAATTCCTTGACTTCTTGAGACAATTTTTAAAATGCTCCCAGAATTTCTAATTCCAACTTTTCCTCTATTTTATTGATCAAATTTGTAATCCAAATTCTGAATTTGATTTCTGACATCTCAGCCATCTGTTTATGCTTAGGATCATCATTTGTGTCCAACAAATATTTCCTTCAGGGGTTGATCTACTCTGGTTGTTCATGTTTCTGGAGCTTTTCCACTGATTCCATCCCATGATGATTTTGTACCATTTGGCTGGATGAGTAGATAAGGATAAGTTGGTTTGGAGGTTCTAGGAGTAGTGATTGACCAGTCCTTTGCCTGAAAGCTGGGACTGGTGTCTGTACCTTTTCCCCTAGAGTTTTGCCAAGGACCTGTACAGTGCTACTGCCAGCAAAACTGGGGGCCTTCTTGGTTTGGTGGGGTTAAGTGGCTCTGTCTTATTTTCAGCTGGTCTCTGTTTTACCTAGAGAATCAGTTACTCTGTGTTGGAGTCTGAGCTGTGGAGAAATACCAGCAGTTAAGTCACCACACCCCCCACAGACAACAATTGGAAAAGGAAAATCAAACCTTCCCACTAATACACACCCAGGGTACCACTTTGGAAAGTCCTTGAGTGATTGAAGAGATCGCAATCAATTGCCTGAGTCAGCACCACCCTCAAATAAAAGAGTTGAAAAATCTCTGGCAACTAGATAGCAGGAGTCTGCTGGCAGCTCTAGTATAACTCGTTCCGGTGTTCTGTGAGCTCAGGAGGGCCCCCCAGCAAGTAAATTAGTCTGGGGAGGTTGATGCCTTCTTCCCCACCTTGCCCCTCTGTCGTACTCAGTCTCTGGTAACCCTGCAGGGCTGTGATCCAGTTCCCTCCAATGAACAGATGCTCCAGAGGTTTGCACCTGCTTGGGTCACAGGGGGGTCTGTGGCTCCTCAGCCAGTCCACCAGACCCTGTCACTGTTTGACAGGGGGAGGTGAGACCTGACAACCTGGGTACTTGATAAGGGCTGGGGTGATTCACTCAGTTCCAGCCCTGTCCCTGATTGATGTTGCTGATAGAACAGAACAAGTTCACAGAATTTTTCCCTTGTGGGTCAGATGTTGGGCTGCAAATAAGTCTCACTCTGTCTGTGAGTTCTAGCCCTTTTTCTCAGCTTTCATCCCCTGAGGACCAGGTGTGTCTGAAGCACAGTAAAGCTGTCTCTGCCGGGCTTTCTCAGTGCCTGTATTCTAATCCCCATGCTCCACCCCAGCCGGTACCACCTCAGGCATACCCTTCACTCCCGAGTCTGGTGCCTCTGCGGCAGGACCACTCTGTGGTGGCTGCCACCGGAGAAGCCGCTCAGCTTCCCCTGGCCACCCCGAGAGACTGGGAGTGTCTCTTCAAAACATCCCCAGGGGTGCGAGCCCCACTGCCATTGTTTCTGCTGCTGCAGCTGCCACTCCGTGCCTCAAGGGACAGCCGCTCCAGATTCGGCCTGCCCTCGGCTCACTTTCCTCTCACCACTCCTGAGCCAGATAATTAGCACTGATCAGCAATAGTCCACGCCCCATCCACAACCCTCGAGAAAATGTCCAAGAATCTGGACTCCATTGGGGACAGACCTCCAGACCTCAGGGTGAGAGTGGAGGGGAGAGCCTGGAGTTCAAACTTGCAGGTAGAGAATATATACAGTTTTATACAGTTTTATGCCTGGCAGAAGAGTTCCGTGGCACCCTAGTAGGGGTAGGAGGTTCAGTTTTTAGAGGGTCTTTCTCATGGGGTAGAGTGGGAGGACGTAAGAACTCTGCTCCCTTGTTTGTATGGAGTATACTGTGAGCCATTCTAATGGGGGAGGGGACTCCCGTCCACTTGGCGATGTGTTCTGTACCTTTTGTTTGTATCCTTGGGGTCACAGGTTGCTCCAGCGGGGTTGAGGTGCATTCTTCAATCTTCTCTTTTGTCTCAGATCCAAACCATTGGCTTTCTTGGTAAATTTCCATCCTATAACTCTCCTTCTGGACAGGAGCCTCTGCGGAAAGCTGGGTACAGACTGCCATCTTGGCTCCTCCTCATTACCTTCATTTTTAAAACAAGAAAACCAAAACTTAAAATAGTTAGTGTGTCTGAAGTGACTTTGCCAACATCAGATGGCTAAGTGGAGGCAGACTGAGTCTCCACTTAGTTCTTGTGGACTTATACTTCATTTCCCAGGCTCTTTTTAACATATGTATTCTGAATCTTAATGCTTTTAAGTACAGGTGCCTACCTTATGAAAGAGAACCACAAACTATAATTCCAACTACAGGGCCTTCTTCTTTGCAGGTGCCAAAGGAGACATGGGAGTCCCAGGCTTGCCTGGACCCCCAGGCAGGAAAGGGCCAATGGGTGATGTGGGGCCTCGAGGGCCCATTGGCATCAGAGGACTCTCAGGGCCACCAGGTTTGCCCGGCACAGTCATCCCTGGTCAGAAAGGAAATCAAGGTCCACCAGGCTCAAGAGGAGAACCAGGTAGAGGGCTTGCCTTTAAATAGTAGAAAAGAATGAAAGTCATATTTGACCCCAGCAGTTCTCAGCCTCTCCTCATGCGACCTCCTTCCTTCTTCTTTCCTCTGATTTTCTCCCTTCCTCCCACACCCAGCTGCTTTCACATAGAGTGTGGGATCTCTGTGGGTGGTGTTGAGGCAGAGTGGTCTATTTGAGAAACTAGTTGTTGACCAATTAACAAACCTGAAAAAGGGTTTTGCATCCACTCAGCCTGAATTTAGGGAGCTCCACTGGCCCAGGAATGGAGCTGGGCTCCAGGAAAGCAGGCCCAGACCTGCTCTAACAGACTCTCATCAGCGGGAAGTCATCCCGGCCGTGCCAGGTGCTTCACTGGCCACATCTCGTTCTGGCTTTACTATCACGTGCCCCAAGGGAAGGCGGGTGGTAAAAATGGTCACAGTGATGATAGGTGCAGGGTTTGTACTTTGGTTTAAAATTATCCCTGACAGAACCTTCCTGGTTCCCTTACTGACAATACTGATGGTTTTTTTGTGAATTCAGGGGAGCCGGGTCCCCCTGGACCTCCAGGGAGTCATGTAAAGGGAATAAAAGGAGAAAAAGGCTTTATGGGACAGCCTGGCAGAGAGGGTCTACCTGGACCTGCAGGAGACAGAGGGCTACCGGGTCATCCGGTGAGTATGGGAACTCACTGACTTATAATTGTTATATATTGTTAACATAACAATGATTATTATAATTTATACAAGAATATTAAATAAATTGCTGGGATCAGATGTACCTGAAGGCAGCAGAAATTTACCATTTTTAATGCACCCCCACAGTGTGTTTCAAAAGTCCAGAAAGTTCAGGAGATCAAAAAATCGTAAAAGTCAGCAAGACCTGGCCTCTCAGAGGCCTCTAGATACTGGTCTTTATGGGACCCACCCTGACAGTATTCCTGACCCTTGCTTGTTTCCACTCTGAACTGGAACCTTCAAAAGTGTTTTGGAATCATTCCAAATGACAGTGTCATTTTCCTCTCTCTTAATATGCTTTCGAAGCTATCTGTACCATCCTGTGTCTCTTTATTTCCCACCCACCCCCATACCTTCCAATGTTTCTAAATAGCTACTGTTTTTTTCCAGTTATTTTTTTCCTGGATAACTATCAAATTTGATTTAACCATTCACCAGCCTTTCTTTTATGCTGAATACACCCTAGTTTGTCAACATAGCCCTTAAAAATGTAGCTCCTAGGATGAATACCCACCAGAAAGAAGTAAGAACTCAGTCTCACAGGAGTGGTTAGAGCAGGGAAGAGTCTATTGCCTTGAACATCCCCATTTTAGGAATCCCACCTCACAGAATTTGACTTCCAGAATCTACCTTTAAAAACAAGGGCCATCTGGCTGCAGAGCCTGTCTCCAACCTGAGTTTATGGGCAACTACAGCCCAAGTGCCTGCTCTTCATGAACACCTAGGGAGTTTTCTCTGGTCTTTCTTGTCTAGTTTGTCATTGTTGTTTATTTCTGTGAGACTTGCATGCAGAACTTTGACATTTATCTTTCTTAGACAACATCTTGTTCATTTAGGCCCATGCACCCAGCCTAAGACCTCTCTCTTTGTACCCTTTCCCTTGAGACTTCAGCCTTCTTCCCCAGCTTCCCTCCAGCAGTGTGTTGGGTGAGCTGATTCTTCTGTTTACATAAAATTCTTAGAGACAGATGTTAAATAAATGAGTGTGATTCAGCAATCAGTATTGATGTCTGCTCCGTATGAATGGATAGAAAAATAAAAAGGCATAGTCCTTTGCCCCAGAGGAGGCTACAGTAAGGTGAAGGCTACAGAGACAGAGACAGGACATTTTTGCACTAAATGGTAAGAGGAATGGTGGAGGGCTGGTGTATGCACAGAGGAACAATATTTAATCCAGTCTGTGGAGGGAAGGTGCTCAGGAAAGGTTTCTCCTGAAGAAGATGGTGCCTGGCTGAAGTCTTGAAAGATGTATAGAGGTTATCCAGAAAAACAAGAAAAGTAGGGAGAGCTGTGAGGAAGGGAGCCTTCTGATGAGTGTGTGTGACACAATCACAGGCCCATTACTGGAGGCAGGGTGGGAACTGGAACACCTCAGTGGGAGGCTGGAGGGATAAGCAGGGATCACACTAGGAGGGTCTAGTTTTCTAGACTAAGAAGCAGGACATCACTTGTTTATTTGAGAAACATTTGCCAAGCAGCTTTGTGTGCCCAGAGTTCTCTCTCTGCAAGTTGAGATAACTAATTCCTGAATGAAGTGCCATTTGATCTGGCCATTCACCAAGTTTTCTATCTGTCCTGGCTGCCCTGTGCACCAGCCACATTGTCCACAAAGACGTGGTGGAGAGAGCTGTGCTCTGAGGATTCATATGTAAATATAGAACATCTGTGATGTAACTCCGATTTCCTCCTCTGCTGGCCTCACTGGTGATGGGTAACGAGGTACTTTTAACATGTTAAAAACCACATTAAGCTCTCAAGCTCACTTGGTATTTGGTTTCCAGAACCTACATCTTGAACAGTGACAAGTGATTTTCATTTTTTGAAAAATGACATTTGTGAATCTCCAGTCTGCACATGCTTCCTGTGTTCTCAAAGTTGCTAACACTGGTCTGAAGTCCTTCCAAGGCACTGGAATATGGAAAGTCCGGTTTGGAAACATGATTCTATTTAAATCCTCAGGAGCTTTCATGGTCATTCACAGACTTCTGTATTTGCATTCGAAAGAAAATTCCTGATGGATATCTCACACTCTCAATAGTCTCTCCTGGTGAAGAATTCGACCCTCCTGGTGCCAGGATGGGGCTTGGCACCAGGTCCTTCTCCTCATTTACCTTTGCCTCTAGAGAACAGTCAGAGGTTAGAGCCAGAGTGTTGGGTTTTGTTGGTTGGTTTTGTGAGATGAGCTCTCACTCTGTCACCAAGTCTGGTCTTGAACTCCTGGCCTCAAGTGATCTTCCCACCTCACTCTCCCAAGTCCCTGGGATTACTTTAGGATTACAGGTGTGAGCCCCTGTGCCTTGCTCCCCCTTTCTTTCTTTCTTTCTTTTTTTTTTTTTTGGAGACAGAGTCTCACTCTGTTACCCTGGGTAGAGTGGTGTGGTGTCAGCTCATAGCAACCTCAAAGTCTTAGGCTCAAGCAATCCTCTGGCCTCAGTTTTTCTATTTTTGGTAGAAATGGGGTCTTGCTCTTGCTCAGGCTGGTTTCAAACTCCTGAGCTTAAGCAATCCACCCCCCGGGCCTCCCAGAGTGTTAGGATTACAGGTGTGACCCACCCCACTCGGGCTCTCTCTTTCCCACCATCTTATCCAACCAATAGGACTATTCTTTCCCGGGTCTTCCTGCTTCAAACATGGTTGGTTCAAAAGTCAGGTTTTTTTCTTGGCATCTTTCATGACATCCAGCTCACTGTTTCTAAGTAATAGCTTTGCCTCAGTTCAGAAGGACAGTATAAGAGGATATTTGACTTACATTATACCATATAGCTTCCTCCTCTCTCCTATACCTCCCCTTGAGATCTCACGGCTATCAGAGAGATTCATGTGAGTCTCCTAAGAAGGGAGCCCCTCGGGCGGTGCCTGTGGCTCAGTGAGTAGGGTGTCTGCCCCGTGTACCAGGGGTGGTGGGTTCAAACCCAGCCCTGGCCCCCAAAACTGCAAAAATAAATAAAGAAAGAAAGAAGGGAGCCCCTCATCCTGGCTCAGAATAATGTATCCTTGACAAATGTGCCTGTCAAAAACTCTCCTGATAACTCCCTTACACTCCTATCCTCGGACACTTTACTTCTCCCATCACCCTAATCAAGAGTAACTTAGGGCTCTACCAGCTTAGTTAGAACAATGCTTGGGTGCCAGGACTCAACAAGAACTGCGTCACCTTTGCAAGAATTACAAATGCAAATTGGAATTTTTATCTTGACAATATGGTGCCTATTCTTTTTTTTTTTTTTGAGAAAAAAAAAAGCTGTCACCCTGGATAGAGTGCTATGGCATCACAGCTCACAGCAACCTCCAATTCCTGGGCTCAAGCGAGTCTCCTGCCTCCACCTCCCAAGTAGCTGGGACTACAGGTGCCCACCACAACGCCCGGCCATTTTTTCATTGCAGCCATCATTGTTGTTTGGCAGGCCCAGGCTGGATTCGAACACGCCAGCTCAGGTGTACGTGACTGGTGCCTTAGCCCGTTGAGCCACAGGTGCCGAGCCTATGGTTCCTATTCTTCTTGAAAATTTCCCTATTACTGGACAGTTCCATTTAGCTTACTTAATACCTAATTGCATCCAATACTAAAAACAACATGTACTGACATTAGAAGGAATGTTTGCTGTTGGGGTTTTATTAATTTCATTTCATTTCACTTTATTTATGATAGTCCAGAGGATCTGTAGGTAAGTGAAACAACTGACTGAAGGTAAAAATGGTGTCTGCCAACTTCAGCTCATTCTCAACATGATGCTACACCTATTTGCTTTCAAATGAACTGCCATGAATATTGTGATTTTCGAAATTTGTTTATGGTTCTGTTCCTTTTTATTTGACATACAGGGAGCACCAGGAACCCCAGGTCCTCCGGGGCTCAGAGGTGATCCTGGATTCTCTGGGTTTCCAGGCATGAGAGGTACTGTCTCTGTGCACTGCTCTTTACACACAAATACAATAACTATCATTCGTATCTTAGGGCACACGAGCATTTGCTGAACTCCTGTGGTCACCACAGACAGCTCGGGTTAATACGAATAGGACCTCACTATGAGGCTTAAACATTAAAACTGTAATGTAAGAATGGAACTATCAAAACACTAAAAACAGAAACAATTTAAAGTAGCTACCTCTGAGGATTTTGATGGGGGGGTGGGAAACAGCACCAATATTAATAGCATTGTTTTGAGCTGCCTTTACCATATGCACACGCTATGCACCTTCATAATCTTTAAAAAGCTGAAAAGTTTAAAGTATCATTCATTCACTTGTCAGTGGAGGGAGAGTAAGTCAATTTTTATACACAGATTTATGCATTTACATTTTTATGGGGCATCTGTATTATAGTTTTAATCCAAAAGCAAAACTCTATAATTTGGGGGAGGTTTTCAGTTAAAAATATTCATACACATACATTTACACTTCAGGTAAAGCACTTAGGTCTCAAGTCTTTCATAATGAGCTAGGACCTTAAGCGAGGTTTTGAATATTTGATTCATTGTCTTAGCTCATTAATTCCTTGGGTATTATTTTTGTGTGGCCTGGAATTTATTCTCAGACTACAGAGATGCTAAATAACAAGGGTAACCAGTGCAAACAAAGCCACATTGTCATGAAGAAAAACTTTTCCCAGGTTCCAGGGAGGACAGGGTAGAGTTAAAATAGATACTTTTTAACACTTTCAACCACTTTCTTTTTTTGGATGGGGACACACTCTCACCCTCCATAGAGTGCCACTACATCACAGCTCACAGCAACCTGAAACTCGTGGGCTCAGGTGATCCCCTTGCCTCAGCTTCCCGAGTAGCTGGGACTACAGGTGCCCACAGTCCTGCTCTTGCTCAAGTTAGTCTCACACTCCTGACTTCAAGCAATCCACCCACCTTGACCTCCCAGAGTCCTAGGATTATCAATCATTGATTCTTAAGAGCAAGTTAATAAATCAAAGCCTTGGATTACCCAGGAGCCTCAAGAGACACTGGCTGGTGAAGTCTGGCAGGCTGCCCAGTAACAATTGGTAATACCCAGCACTTGCCTAAGTCTCAGAATATGATATCTAAGATCTAAAAACTATGTAAGGGCTCACTAAAGAAGGAATCATTCTGGTGAAGTATTTAGAGGGGAGACTCTTTTTTTTTTTTAAACAGTTTTTGGCCAGGGCTGGGTTTGAACACGCCACCTCAGGCATATGGGGCTGGTGCCCTACTCCTTTGAGCCACAGGCGCTGCTCTAGAGAGGAGACTCTTAAAATTAGTTATTTAGACAAATGTTCCATGGAATGTGTTCAGTTATACTCTTATAGAATAAGACCATCGCTGGCCATTCTGACAACTTTGTACTTCTTTATTTGGAAACTTTTATTCCTTAAAGGGAAAATCATTCCTTAAAGGGAAACTTCTTCTGGTATATATAAGTAAATATTAATACTTTCCTCAATATTGACTAATATAAATTAATATAAAATACTAATATTAAATATTAATACCTTCTGATATCAGGTGGATAATTCACAGTGTAGTAGCCAATTAATTATTGGCCCTATTATTCTTCTATTAATATCATATTTAGTATTAAAGTCTAAGTAAGCAGGTATTATCTATACCATTTCAAGATTCTTAAAAAGATACTATTTCTCCAAATAAAGGGCTTTTGGTGATGCTACTTATGTTAAAGACTATGATTGAGAAAGAAATATTACCATTTTGTTAGTTTACATAAAACTAAATATTCCATATGTGCTCAAGAGAATTCCTGACATTAATGAGAACACAGATAACCATAACCAAGCAATATAATTCACCAGGAAATAATGACATATGCTGTCATGTGACCTTGTATTTTACCTAAAATATTAAATTGGTTTCTGAATTCAAAAAGTGAACTCTTAGGGGCCAGGCGTGGTGGCTCACACCTGTAATCTTAGCACTCTGGGAGGCTGAGTCGGGTGGATCTTCTGAACTTAGGAGTTCGAGACCAGCCTGAGCAAGAGCGAAACCTTATCTCTACTAAAAATAGAAAAACAAGCTGGGTGTTGTGGCAGGCACCGATAGTCTCAGCTACATGGAAGGCTGAGGCAAGAGGATTGCTCGAGCCCCGGAGTTTGAGGTTACTGTAAGCTATGAAACCAGAGCACTCTACCTAGGGGACTAAGTGACAATCTGTTTTTTTTTCTTTTTAAGTGAATTCTTAGGAACCCTTCATCTACAAATTCTTGGTACAGTAATGCCTATTTTAGACTGATCAAACATATAGATTGGGTCCAAATAAAAAGCCAAAACCCACATAAACCAGTTAAGTTATAAGCCATTGTCACAGAACTCAAAACTTCCAGTTTTTACCCTTAGAGTTGATCACCAATGTGGAGAGCTAGGAAACCTGTTGTTCTAAGTAGAGTCACATTGTTTCTTTTTTTTTAAGGAGAGAAGGGTAATCCAGGATTTCCTGGATCAACTGGGCCTCCAGGGCCAGTGGGACCAAAAGGAGCACCTGGTAAATATACTTTGTTACTATTGTCCTCCATGATGACAAGGGGACTCATCAGCAAAGCAGCTTCTTCTTCTTGTGTTTATGTCAACAGGTGAACGCGGAGACTCTGGCACGATTAAAATCATCTCCCTTCCCGGAAGTCCAGGGCCACCTGGTCCACCCGGACAACCAGGGATGCAAGGAGAGCCCGGGCCTCCAGGGCCCCCTGGACACCTAGGTGTGGGACTGGCAGCGATGACTTGGGTCACTAAGCAGTGGTGGAAATGAGATACCTGTGAGGTGCTTTGGAAGCAAATGATACAACTTCACAGAAAATGTTAAGCACATTGTGGTGTTTTTTACCATCCGTCTTAGGATTGAGCTTGTTTTACTCCCAACCAGCAAATAAGAGATGTTGAAATCTGTTGAAAACTATTGTCCATAGTATAAACTTGAGCAAATACACTTTAGAGCACCATGTTTTGTATTTTGTTTTATTATCATCATATTTATGTGCTCTGCTAACTGTCAGAGAGCTAAATGCTTGCCTGAGTATACCTGAGTTCTGGGAATTGTTATACTTTTTTAAATACTTTGTATCGCAAAATATTAGAAAAAATGAGTTTGAAATATTTTCAAAATATTGGTGTTTGAAAGTTGAACTAACCCCTCTGTCTAGGCTTAGCATTCTGTAAGAAACTTCCGAATTATTATGGTTTAAGATTGTCTGAATCACCTGGGAGACAAAGAAGGTATTACTAAGTGTGATCAATGTATGGGCATAGTGAGTCCTGGAAGAACATAAATCAAAATGTTAGTACAATTTTAAACTGCTGTATTTAATATAGGCATAGTTCATTTTGAGGGTATTTGTTCTTGGGAATTAGTGGTGACAGGCTAGGAATCAATCATTTCAGCTTGCCCAGGTCTTCCTGAGATGCAGCACTTTTATTGCTGAAACTGGGAGGGTTGCCTGCCTCACCTTTCATCCAATATGATGGCATCCAATGAAATGTTGGTGTTTGCCTAGGACCTTGTGGGCCAAAAGGTAAACCAGGCAAGGATGGAAAACCGGGAACTTCTGGACCCGTTGGAGAAAAAGGCAACAAAGGCTCTAAAGGAGAACAAGGTAAACAGCTGTTTCCTTCACGGGAGAGGTGCTCTTTCATTCCACAGAGAAGTGTTGCTGTGTGGCAGTGACTAGAGAGTAATCCAGGCCTTTTAGTTTGTGTTGTTCATATTGGAACAAAGGCCAAGGACCAAATGTTTATTTGGAAGATGTAAAATCAACAATTATTGGAACACACTATTCTTTCTACCTACCTCTTAGCTGGGCAGATGTGCTGCAAATGTTTAGCCCAATGCACAGCTAGCCTGAGGATAAGCAGAACTAATGAGAGGCTAGTGGGTGTTCTGTTTTCAGAAAGGTTAATACTGTTTTTGAGAACTTATGGTTGTTATTGAGGATGGGAAGAAAATACATAATCTTTCCTCAATTCTCATAAGGTTGTAGATGAGACACTCTCCCGAAACAAAAGACAGCTTAATAAGGAAAAGAAAATTAATTTTAATACATGCAGTGCATATCACGACGGAGAGAAATCTCAATTTAAATGTATCTTCCAAGGCAGTGGTTTGGAGCTCTGCCTTGAATGGTATTTCAACAAAGGACAATAAATCTTCACACAGTGACAAGACAAAGGAACAAGCAGCTTTCAGGCTCCTTGTGCTGGGAAACTATGGGATGGTGGTAAAGTTTGCGCCCAGATTCCTCTGCCCAGCTGCTCCTGTCTCTGAGTCTATAAGCAAGCACCAATGTGCACTTCTGTCTTCAGATGAGATCAGGCCGGTTCTGGGCGGTAGGAAAGGTGGAGAGGGCAAGAAGAGTCCCTCCCTGCAGTGTTTTTAATTCAACAATCCTAGATATTTAAGAGAGAAATATTTTAAATTTCTTCAGTTAGTAACTACTTATCAGAATGGCATGTTAGTACATAGTCATAAAAATATTAATCTTGATATGACTACCAAAGCAAATTAGTATCCTTACTTTGGAAAGCTGTCTTTTAACTATGCCATTCTTGAATACAATTCGGTGATTCACGTCGTCCTGAAAAGGAGTCTATGAAATGGTTCATCCTGAACATAAGCTATTTCCTGTATGTACTGGATACCTGGATCAGTCTCTACTTTTTTGCATAACCTTTCTAGAAGTTTACAGCTTTAAAAAGAATGGTCAGTGTTTTCCAGGATTGTTTATTGAATTTATCAAAAACACAAGTAAATTTTTATTATCCATTTAAATACCTTTAAGTTTTAGATATTTGACTTGATTTGCTTTTCTCTTATATTATAGGAGATGTCAATCATTTACCCATAAAAGAAATTCAACATATAAGACCTGTAATTAGGCATTACAGGGGAATTCAAAACCTTCCTAAGATATACACAAATAATTGTAATAAGAGGCACTAGGCACTGTTTAACATTTAATAATACTGTTTTGGCCATTTTATAAGCTAAGCTTCTCTAAGATTTCTTTTCATATTTGGGTATATATATATATATATTTGGGGATATATGTATGTATATATTTGGCACCCCTGTTTACCCACACACACACACACACACACACACACACACATGGGGTGATGCCAAAAAGGTATACATATTTTAAGAAAGAAAATATAAGTGTATTAAACTTGTAATACTCAAGTCATGTTTGACTTCTGCAGTTATAACCAGGGCTCAACATGACTTATATTTATCTTTTGTTATTGGTATATATCGAATTCAATTTTACTGGTTTAACACAGGTTTTTCCTTTCTTAGAGTGCGTATACATTTGGGGGGCACCTTCTCTCTATGTATGCACACATTTTAATTAGTATTTTGAAAAAGCATGTTTGAGATTTTGTGTGTTGCAACCTTGTCACATGTTTTTTGAAGGCCCACCTGGGTTGGATGGATTGCCAGGTTTGAAAGGAAAACTTGGAGACACTGGACAACCTGCAACCAGGACAACAAGGGGCTTTGTCTTCACCCGACATAGTCAAACAACAGCCACTCCTTCATGTCCTGAAGGGACAGAGCCGCTCTATAGTGGGTTTTCCCTTCTCTTTGTACAAGGAAATGAAAGAGCACACGGACAAGACCTTGGTAATGCTCCAGTTGTGTTGTTCCATATCAAGATAGTAAATTTTAACAGCATGGGGTGCTTCTCTCTGAAATTTAGTACAAACGACCTTGAGTGTCTTCCAGCATGTTTTAAGGAGAGTAAATAAGACAACATTGGCTTCATGTCTTGATTTGTATTCTGGAATGCAAAAGGCTGGAAAAAGCATTTTCCTAGCTGGTGAACGGCAGCCTTGCTCATCCTCTTTAATGCAAACAATTTTCAGTGGTGCCCAGGAGTTCCACAAAGACCATACCACCAAATAAGTTAAATTTAAAGAGGAGTCCTTTTATTGAAGAGCTGGCAGTGACTGCCTCAGTGTCCCAACATGGGGTTTCTGTGAGCAGCCCCAAGTGCTTAAGGAATTGGGTTTTTAAGGCTTGGTCTTTATCCAGGTGTATTCGGGTCGGGGAGCAAGCAACATTGTACAGAAGCAGAATTCTGCAGTTAGTCATACGTCATACATCTTTGATCTAATATTTTTCCCTCTACATCTTAGTTTCAGTACTTTCCCCCACCTGGTATTATTTAAAAGTCAGTCCAGGAATAGTTTGTACCTCCTGATCTGTTGGAGTGAACTAGAAGCAAGAAATTAATTAGTACTTTCCCATCTATCTTCGGAGTGAACTAGATTTATTTCATTTCTTTTTCTTTTTTTTTTGAAAGAGTGCAGTCCAGAAATTTGCCAGGTGTTAACTAGTACTTTTCCATTTATAGCCTAGGCCTGACACCTTTCTATCTTAACCTAGGCCCATTAAGCCTAACACTATCTTTTTCACCTTAAAAGTAACATCTTTGCTAAAGTTTTATCTGGTCATTAGCTATTATGTTTATATGAGTAACTGGGAGTACTTTGAACCAAAAACATTGTCCCAACTGACCTATACCAGCTGTCAGATTTTAGACTGATTAGAAAGAGCCACAGGAAGTGTTAAAGGTGGGAGAAAGAGGATTTGTTTGCCTATTGGACCTTTGATTTCTGCCTGAATGAAAACTTTTCAATACTATGAAACATTTTGCAAATAACTCTTCTATGTTGTCTTTGCCCAGTTTTTGCCAAAGTTTATCTTTTAACTAATCTCTATGTAGCAATGATACTGAAAATAACTTTTAACTCCCTGAAAGTGACACTCAGTCTGATGTTTTCTTAGGCACTCTCGGCAGCTGCCTGCAGCGATTTACCACAATGCCATTCTTATTCTGTAATATCAACAATGTGTGTAGCTTCGCATCTCGAAATGATTATTCATACTGGCTGTCAACACCAGCTCTGATGCCAACGGACATGGCTCCGATTATTGGCAGGGCCGTGGAGCCTTATATTAGCAGGTAAAGCTCGAATCCCTTAGTTCTGCATGGGACCGAGCGGATCGGTCCCCTCGTAATGGCCTGTGAGTGATGCCGAAGTGGTGATGCTGCCTTAGTGTCTGTTCTGTGTTCCAGGTGCACTGTCTGTGAAAGCCCCGCGCCTGCCATCGCCATTCACAGCCAAACCACTGGCATCCCTCCATGTCCCCAGGGCTGGATTTCTCTCTGGACAGGATTTTCTTTCATCATGGTAAGGGAACAGGAGAGTCATAGTAAAGATTACCTGTAGATGTTACATTACGCTGGGTGAAATGTGGCCCCCAGAACTGTGCCACCCGACATCACTATGTACAAGATCTCACAGGCATTTGCCTGAGCATCAGCAAGTACTGTTTTCTTAGAAAAATTTTCAGTTACTTTGTTAAGAGCATTTAAGATATCGATTTTTTTCAGAGGAGATAATCTACAAACTCTAAATCATGACATTGAGGTGAGTAGTAGAGTCCATTTCTTGGTGATGGTATAGCTATTTCATGTGACAGCTGCTTTATACTCATGTCCTCTGTAATCCTTACAAAAACCCTACAAGGTAGCTTCTGTCACCTGCCCTTTTACAAGAACGAAGCAAAGTACTTTCCTTCAATGTCCTTAGTAAAGCTAAGATCTGAACCAAGGTCTGTCTGCTGTACATGTGAAGAGGGGAACAAAGAAAAAAACAGCCTTTAAGAGAAATCTTCCACATGTACATGCTGAATGAAGAAGGCTACAGACCAGCCAGCTGCATGCATGTGGCTTTTTGTGTTAATATTCCATGCAGCATCATTTATAATAACGATATTCCCCTTCTCTATTCACAGCCGTCCACACTTAATCACTAAGGCAACAATTATTATTATTATTTTTTTTTTGTAGAGACAGAATCTCACTTTATCGCCCTCGGTAGAGTGTCATGGCATCACACGGCTCACAGCAACCTCCAGCACTTGGGCTTAGGAGATTCTCTTACCTCAGCCTCCCAAGTAGATGGGACTACAGGCACCAGCCACAACTGTTTTGCAATTCCCTTGAGGCTGGGTTTGAACACGCCACCTTTGGTATATGGAGCCAGAGCTCTACTCGATTCACAGGCACAGCCCTTTTTTTTTTTTTTTTAAGACAGTCTCACTCTGTCACCCTTGGTAGAGTTCAGTGGCCATTATAGCTCACAGCAACCTCAAACTCTTGGGCTCAAGCAATCTTCTTGTCTTAGCCTCCTGGATAGCTGGGGCTACAGGCGCCTACTACCGTGCCTGGCTAGTTTTTCTATTTTTAGTAGAGATGGGAGTCTTGCTCTGCTCAGGCTGGTCTCGAACTCCTGAGCTCAGGTAATGCATCCACCTCAACCTCCCAGAATGCTTAGATTAGAGGTGTGAGCCAGCACATCCAGCTGGTAGCGAACACCTACCACATGCCATGACTGTTTTAGGGGGAAGAGATGCCAGGATCCAAGATTCCTGTTTTCATGCTGTTTATATTCTAGTGAGGAAGATAGACAAGAAGCAGAGAGGTAAAAATAACAAGAGCAGTAACAGGAGTTCAGGTGGGGAAGGGTACGGCGAAGGGAAGATGGCAAGATAAGGTGAGAAACTGTGGCAGGGACAAGCCAAGGAAAGCCTTTCTGAGGTCACAGTGGATCATACTGTGACCTCAGAGATTGCTTGAGCCCAAGAGTTTGAGGTTGCTGTGAGCTATGATGATCAGTGGAAGGCAGACAGATCTGGAGGGGAGGAGCACTCCTGGCAGAAGCAGCAGGGTTGCTCCTTTTTTTTTTTTTGAGACAGAGTCTCATTATGTTGCCCTTGGTAGAGTGCTGTGGCATCACAGCTCACAGCAACCTCCAACTCTTGGCCTTAAGCTATTCTCTTGCCTCAGCCTCCCAAGTAGCTGGGACTACAGGCGCCCACCGCAACACCTGGCTTTTTTTGTTGTTGCAGTTGTCTTTGTTTAGCAGGCCTCAGCCCCGGTGCATGTGGCTGGCACCCTACCCACTGAGTACAGGCGCCGAGCCAGGGTAGCTTTCTTTTTGGTAACTATCCCTCAACCTGGAAGAGACCTGGAGTATTAGCAAATCTGGATAAAGTTTAGAAAAAGTTTAACTGATGCTTTCTGGGTTTTAAAAAAATGTTCTTACTATCTAATATTACAAAAAATAAAAACTAGAGACTTGAGAATGTAAGCCCCAGACAGACAGAGTTTTTATTCAGCGACTTTTTTTATTGTGATAGTTCACAAGTGCCGGTTCTGAGGGTGCTGGGCAAGCACTGTCATCCCCTGGCTCCTGCTTACAAGAATTCCGAGCCAGTCCATTTCTAGAATGTCATGGAAGAGGAACGTGCAACTACTATTCAAATTCCTACAGTTTCTGGCTGGCTTCACTAAACTCTGAGAGAATGTTCAGGTAACTGTTCAATGTCAAGTTTAACATGATGGTCCGGCTGCCCGACTATTCAAAGGTTGGTTAGCTTTTCTTTACCAACGTGTTGATGTGCTCACCTTTTAAAAATTCCCCCATGCCAAGGAAATCCTGTTTTCTTGATTTCCTTGGCATGGTAATCCTCCCAGTTCACAGTGTTCTTGAATCAACAAGTAGGCATGATTTCATACCACTGTCCCAATAAGGACAAAATCTGTGTTGTGTCATCACGAAACATATTTAATATTTATACATAAATGTATACTAACTTATTGAATAAAACCATGAAATGACTGACTAATCTTAATTTACTATATTTACTTGTATATAATTTGCTTGGGAATAACACATTCTGAAAGGGTAGACATAGTCTTTATTAGAAAAAAATGATGTTTTTTTCTAAGCTTTCAGCAAAGCCTCTGTTTCTTTTTCTTTCTTTTTTTTTTGAGACAGAGCCTCAAGCTGTTGCCCTAGGTAGAGTGCCATGGTATCACCACTCACAGAAACCTCCAGCTCTTGGGCTTAAGTGATTCTCTTGCCTTAGCTTCCCAAGTAGCTGGGACCACAGGCACCTACCACAATGCCCGGCTATTTTTTTTTTTGGTTGCAGCCATCATTGTTGTTTGGCGGGCCCGGGCTGGATTCGAACCCGCCAGCTCAAGTATATGTGTCTGGTGTCTTAGCCGTTTGAGCCACAGGCGCCAAGCCAAAGCCTCTGTTTCTTTATTGCTGTTGATATAGGAGTAAAATTATAAAATGCCAATATTTATAGGTTTTCAGAGATAGTACTCTTCCACAAAGGGAGATATTTCTGTAACAAATTTTAGGATAGCTATAATATTGATTAGTAAAACTCAAATATAGCAAAAATTGCCTTTTTATTTATAAATCAGGGATACTTTCTGATTTGCTTTTATTTCAGAAAACCTATTCCATCAACTGTGAAAGCTGGGGAATTAGAAAAAATAATAAGTCGCTGTCAGGTGTGCATGAAGACAAGACACTGAAGAAATCAAAGAAAGTAGAATTTGACTGTTTTTCATCCTAAAGAACAAAGTAATGTCTCAGAACATGCTTTCATTTAGGTATTTTTCTCTAACCAAGCAATATTGCTCTATGATGGCTTAGTGCAAAGTTTCAATCTTTTTCCCCACACAACAGAGCATTTCCTTTAAGTTAGTTCTGTGATCTTGACCTCTAAATCCTTGCTATTTCAAAGTTCCCCGTAGCAAGGCAGCAACTTTTCACAACGTATCACTGAAAGCCTATTCCACTTGTATCCCACGCACTATCAAAATGGTGACTGTATAGATTCTGAATGCTTCAAGTTAATATTTGGTTAGCTCGGTTCCCAACATTTGTCTTTTTCTCTTCCAGTCTTAGAGACTCAGGGAGGCTAAATCAATCTTAGATTGCCCAATCACCCCTGTACTTGACACCTGAGTAGAGAATAGGGGCATGTGGAATACTGAGGCGTCAGGAATAAAACTGGACTTTCAGACCTAATGAGTAACCTAAGGCCTCAGGGAACACAGAATTGAACTGAGGTTCATGATTTTCCAGGACTCTTTCAAACTTATCCAAGACTAAAGGCAAAAGGGGATTCCCTGAATGGAAACATAATGGCCTTGGAAATGCTGTATGGTTTTGTTTTGTATTTTTTCAAAGAAATTTTTGGATTTGTTATTGACTTCATTTCAAAGCAGCTATAAAGCTTGCTTGTATTCAAGGTAGATAAAAATTTCCCCTACTGAATTAAATCTAACAGGAAAAATTCCCCCTACTGAATTAAATCTAATAGGATATTGTTACACACATTCTATGAACTGTGTTTAACTTTAGCGTCTCTTTTACTAGCACACCCAAACAAGGACACTACTTATGAGCACTTTATCTCCCGATAAACAATGGTGCATACCTTATATAAGTGCTTAGTTCAATATTCCTCCATGGAAGAACTTAAGGCACTTGTTGGCTTATCAGGCTCAGAATATTTTTTCTTTGCTCTAAATATTTCATTGCTCTGGGTTTTATAGATTTATATTCCTTTGTTACTTTTCTCATTTTTCCTTTATAAAAAATGTTTTATGTCATATATTCTTCTAAGCCATATTGAAAGAGTCTACTGTTTAAAAATCTTAATGTACTAATTATATAACTTGGCAGCTGTATGTCTTAAAACTTTTTCAGTGTGTTGATACATTCCCAAGGTTATTAAACCTGATTTAACAAAAATTTTATTCAGAATCAAGCCATGTCTCGGGCACTGTGCTAAATTACAGAGACACAAAGAGGACGAAAGAGTCTTGTTTCTAATCTAAAAACCTAGAAAAGGTGACTTACTGCTCCAAGAATCTCACTTATATGAATCGCTTACCTCTTCCCCTTTTTTTCTTCCATTGTCACTGTTTTTATATTTCATCATCATAATTCAGCGGGCCTGAGTACAGGTTTAAAAATAAGGTCTATGCCCAGGGAATGCCGAAAACTTCAAGCTCCTCTCAGTTATCCAAGAAGCTAAGGTCTGAACGATGTTAAGAAAACAAAGACCTACCAAACATTAAGACCCATTCATACTTGATGGTAGCACTGTTCTTGAGTCTGAGAGGCCAGGCACCCCAGACAAAGCTTTGAAGATGCTTCTTAATCCACCTTGGTGGAATTGGTGGTGCTAATATTTAAATTCAGCTATTGCGTCAATCTCAATTGCTTTGTAAGTAAATGCTTAAGACAGGAAGACAGCACAGACTGTGACCAGGATTTTCATTCTTCGCGGCTCACCTGATTGCTGTCGTCATTTTTACATCTAAACTAACATGTGCAGCGTTTTACTTAGATTAAAACTTTTCTGCTGTAAAAATGTTGTACTGTAGTGGCATACGGGGATAAGCTAATCTCCACAAACCCCTTCAGGACACTAGTTCTCAAGATGTCTGGGAACTTATATTACAAATGCAAATTCTATGGTCCACTCAGGACCTGCAGACTCAAGAAACCCTGGGGGCAGGGCCCCCAAATCACAAGCCTTCCATGTGATTCTGGGGCACTCTGGAGGCTACAACAGTGCTGCAGGCTGTTAGTTCCAGGGCCGCAGTCGCTCCACCCGTGCCCGCCTCTTTCCAAAGTCCAGAATCACCGACGACCTGAAGGAAATCCTCGTAAGGAAAGCCCTAGATTGATGCTGATGCCAAGTGACTGGCCGCTGCTGGCCCCTCGGCTTCCTTCTCCTCACGCCCTCTCACAGTACTTACCTTCTGAGGAAGACAGGTGATGCTCCGACCTTAAATTCCAATGAAGCCATAAGAACACATGTTCAGTCATACTTCTAAGACTTTACTTTGAGTACTCTGACATTAAAATAACACTCATGTGCATTACTTCCCAGACAAATATGAGTAGCTTCTAAAATTATGAAGACATAACATTACAGATAAAATGTACGTACTTTGTTTCTTTTCAATTTGAGGCTTCAACTTTGGAATTTCTCAGTGTGCTAAAAAAATGGATTTCTCAGAGGTCTTTCTGCAAGACAAACATTAAGTAATTTATTTATAAAGGTATTGAAGTAATGCTTAAATTTAAATTTTCTTGCTAACTTACAAAGATTTTCTATGTATAAAATATAACTTGCTACTAAACTTAATTTAATATTTACTCTATAACCAAATGAAATATATTTAAAATATATTGGATATTTTATATTGTTATAGCCTGATAAGATTATAATATTTCAATGTACTAATATTTCTATAATTATATCTAAAATATTATTTTGTTGTAATGCCTAAGAATAAAATTGAAAAAAATGGTGTATGGTCTTTGTTTTTTTTAAATGGAGATTATTTTTGGATTGTAAAAATAATAGATGTTCTCTGTAAAAATAGACAATACAGAAGTTATGAAGAAGAACATAAAAACTGCCATGATATAGTCCTCACCCTCACTCAAGATAACTATTAAGGTATAAAACCTTCCGGACTTTTTTCTAACAAACGTATTTTAAAACAAAAATTAGATAAAAGCATGCTGTTTGTCACCAGATTTTTTTTTAACTTAATATACTGTGGACATATTTTCATTCCAATAGCT
Organism: Arctocebus calabarensis; assembly: GCA_963573935.1. Classification (NCBI taxonomy): domain Eukaryota; kingdom Metazoa; phylum Chordata; class Mammalia; order Primates; family Lorisidae; genus Arctocebus; species Arctocebus calabarensis. The sequence goes on from CAUYON010047266.1 coordinate 22,837, forward strand.
GAGAATTAATCAACATTTGCACCATCATCCATTGTATGGGGTTGTAAGTCATAGAATCCTCAATTACTGTTCCTATGTCACTTCACATTTTTTCCATTATTTCTGCAGAACCAAAGCATTTACACGATCTTAGGCTTTTGATACACTGTATACACAAAAATGCTCTCCAGAAAAGTTCAAATGCTCAGCTACACCAATGTAATGAAAACACTTACTTCCTTATGCCTTTACCAATAATGAATATTGCTGTTCCCTTACATCTTTGCCTACCTCATTGTTTGTTTTTTTTTTCAGCTGGGGCGGGGCTTGAACCCACCACCTCCGGTATATGGGACTGGAGCCCTACTCCTTGAGCCACAGGAGCCACCCTTTATTTATTTATTTATTTTTTTGAGACAGAGTCTCAAGTTGTCACCCTGGATAGAGTGCTGTGGCATCACAGCTCACAGCAACCTCCAATTCCTGGGCTCAAGCAAGTCCTTTGCCTCTGTCTCCCAAGTAGCTGGGACTACAGGTGCCTGCCACAGCGCCCAGCCATTCTTATTATTATTATTATTATTATTATTTTGGTTGCAGCCGTCATTGTGGTTTGGTGGGCCCGGGCTGGATTCGAACCCGCCAGCTCAGTGTACATGGCTGGCGCCTTAGCCACTTGAGCCACAGGCGCCAAGTCAGTCTACCTCATTGTTTTAATTTATTTACATTTTCCTCATTATCAGTGAGGCTGAACATCTTGTGACTTTTAAATAATATTTAAACAAAAACAACAAAATATGAAATCTCATACAGAAGGAAACTTCTGGCTGTATTAAATGACAAAAAAGACATAATCAAGCTGGGACGGCTCTTATGGCTCATTGAGTAGGGCGCCGGCCCCATATACCAAAGGTGGAGGGTTCAAACCTGGCCTCGGCCAAACTGCAAAACAGAAAAATAGACGGGCTTTGTGGTGAGCGCCTGTAGTCCCAGCTACTCGGGAGGCTGAGGCAAGAGAATTGCCTAAGCCCAGGAGTTGGAGGTTGCTGTAAGCTGTGATGCCACAGCACCCTACCAAGGGCGATAAAGTGAGACTCTGTCTCTCTAAAAAAAAAAAAAGATATAATCAAGGGAAGAAACAGATTGAATAAACAGTGATCCTGGGTAATAATTCTGGGAGACCAAGGAAATTGCTCACATAAATATTTTAGAAACACGCTCATAATTGGACTAAAATAATCTGAAAACATTTTGACTAAAATTCAGTTAATGAACTTGTTTTTACTGCAGGTAAGCAGAAGAACGAATACTGAGTTTGAGCACATTCTCTTTCTCTAGACTTACATGCTTACTCAGAAGGAAACATTTTGATCATTTCTAATGGGTTCTTAGCAACCTATTAGCAGGGCGCTGACAGAAGAGCCAGTACCTCCTTCAATCTGTGTCCTAAGTACTGTCCTAGCTCATCTCACACCAATCCCAGCTCTGCCTGGAAACTAGCAGTCAAGCAAACGAAGGAAAAGAGAACTGATTTTCAATAATTAGGCTAAATGTAAACATTCAGACAAATATGATCCTTCCTAAGATATTACAGACTATATGATTTTTCTAAAAATGTTGGCATTGCTCAAATCCTTTTTAGAAGTCTTACTTTGGAACTATTTTCAATGCTAATACATGGGTCAAACAGGGAAATGGTTTCATTCCTTTCTACAGGAGATCTGCAGCATGCTCAGTAAGTGTGGCCCTGTAGCACATACTCTGATGAGTGAGAGATATACGAATAAATGTATTTACCTGATAAACATGAAGTTTACAATATAGTATGGGAAAATAAGACAAATACACGGATGACTGTAATACGGTACAGAATATGGTGCCATAAAAGACACCAAATCGGGGTTCAAAAGTTGGAGGCCTTAGGAAATAATTCATAAGACAGTGGGCATTTTAAACAGTCCTTTAAGTGCAGTTAGGAGTGCAAGAAGCAGAAAGTAGTCTTGGTGCCCATGGTTAGGGCACTGG
>CAUYON010047269.1:0-12956 GCA_963573935.1 Arctocebus calabarensis
CACCTATTTTTGGACTCTGTTAGAGTCCCTCCTAGATTTTTAAGAGTATAAAAATTAGTCCCTCTGCAGAAGGGATGACTCCCCTTGGGAATCCCCTCCCACATTCAGCCCTACTTACGGGATCATAAAAGGCTCCTGACACAGGAGAGTTCTCGTGGGAGATCCCAGATGGCTCCTGGGCAGTCTTCATGCTCCTATTTTTCTCTCCTCTCTCTGCTAATAAACTTTCCCAATTCCTGGACTGGTTTCCTTTCCTTTTGACAAACCCTTCCCCCTAACGCTACATCTGGTCCCCTCAGAATGTTTTTCAGGTGGTATTTCAGAGAAAGTCATTGTTATCGTAGGAGATGTCTATATGTATGTTGATTTCCCTGAAGACCTTCCAGTGGGACAACATGTGGTGGTGAAAAGGTGGTAACAATGATCCTGACCCTGAGCAGGACTAGGCTCATGTGTGCGCCTGCATCTTAGTCTTTAAAAAGGAAAGCTATTGCTGTTTTGAGACCATGTCTCACTCAGTTGCCTTGGGGTTGAGTGCTGTGGAGTCATAGCTCAGAGCAACCTCCAACGTCAAACTCTCAGGCTCTTGTGATCTATTTGCCTCAGCTTCACAGATAGCTGGGACTACAGGCACCTGCTAGGAGGCCTGGCTAGTTTCTCTATTTTTAGTAGAAATGGTGCCTCACTCTTACTCAGGCTGCTCTTGAACTCCTCCTGAACTCAAGAGATGCACCAGCTTCAGCCTCCCAGAGAGTCAGAATTACAATCATGAGCCACTGCATTCAGCCTTCAAAGAGCATTAAAAGTCAAAAGAAAAACTCTTTTTAAGTTTTAAAAGCTGGTTTTATTAGGCACCTACCCTTGGACTTTGGCAAGACACTTTACCATTGATTTCATTGTTCTTATTTTTTAATCAACATGACTTTTGTTTGAATATTTTATGACGTCATTGCTGTGTACACTCATACATTTATGGGGTACAATGTGCTCATTTGATACACAAACTGGAAAGCTTACATCAAACTTGTTAACATAACCAACACCTCACTTACTCATCTGTTGTGGGAAAGCATTTATACTCTATACTTAATGGTTTTCTATAGTACGTTTGCCATATGCACAATAGGTGAAGAAAATCTTAAAAATAAAAAAAGCTTATAGAATAAGGATATAAAGAATGAAAATACTTTTGTACAATTGGCCTATGTAAACTTTTATTATGAAAGAGTCAAAACTTTCAAAAAATTAAAAAGTATACAAAGTAAAAAAATACGGGAAGATAAGGTTTATTTATTTTTGAAGATAGAATACTTTTAATTGAAATTTACTGTAGCTAAGGGTAAAGTGTTTATAAAATCTACAACAGTATATAGTAGTCCCTTAAACCTCACATTTACTCACCACTAACTTGCAAACATACCCAGAGCAACCTCTAAGTCTGTTAGCTTCATTCTTGATGAGTGTCCTGTGCAGGCATACCATTTCAAAAATATTTATACTGTGTTTTTAGTCTACCTTTTCAAAGTTTAGATATGTTCAGATACATAAACGTTTACTGTTACAATTGCCTACTATTTTCAGAATGTTCTGTGCAGATTTGTATTCTAAAATCACTAGGCCGCATGACATAGCCTACACATGAGGCAAGCAGTACCATCAGAATTGAAAAGTGGGTAAATCGGGCTCAGGCCAATATGGCCCTTCAGATCCCTAAGTGAGGCCCCTCAACCAAATCCAAATTTCACAGAATAAATCTCTTTATTAAAAGGATTGGTTCTGCAAAATTTGGAATCAGTGAATAGTTTACTACAGGGACAAAAAAGCCCAAGTGTTTTAGGTTGCTGTGAGCTATGATGCTGCAGTATTCTACCGTGGGTGACAGAGTGAGACCTTTTCTGAAAAAGGAATAAAGAAAAAAATAAATAAAGAAAGAAATATATAAAGACATTAAGAAATATTTACATATTTCAAAAATATCAAACCAAGTAATAATATTTTGCTGGTTGAATTACATATATTTCCCTAAAGAAAAATTTTAGGAGTTTTTTTTTTTTCCTCAAATACACTTTTATTGTTTTTGTAAAATCACTTTCTTTGTGGCTTAGTACCTGTAGATCAGCAGCTAGGGCGCCAGCCACGTACACCAAAGGTGACAAGTTTGAAAACATCCTAGGCCTGAAAAGCAACAATAACAACTACAACCAATAAAGTATTGGGTGTTGTGGTGGATGCTTCAAATCCCAGGTACTTGGGAGGCTGAGACAAGAGAATCTTTTAAACCCAAGATTAGGGGAATTGCTGTGAACTGTGATGCCCCGTCACTCTATCTAGTAAAATAGTGACACTATGTGTTGAGAAAAAGTATCATTTATTTTGTAAGATCATCACATATTTTCATAAATTATATTTAATAAAAATCACAGTGGAAAAATTGAAATTATATACATCAATATTAACTACTTGTTCACATATTTTCTGGTCCCATTAACACACTTTCTACTTTATGATCTTGTCATAAAGATAAAACAAGGAGGAATTGAGAGAGAAGTCTCAAACTTCTGAGAGTGGATAATTTTGTGTCACTGGTATCATAGAAGGTGTATTCTTATTTTCTTTGATAGATTTTTATCCATCATCATAATTTCAACATATGGTTACACCAAGGCAACAGCAAAATACCTCCCTTTTCTTATCCAACACAACATCATTGCTGAAATGGAGACATTCTCATTAAATGCGGATATTTTTCTTACGGTACTTTTTCTTAAGTACAGAAGTGAAAAATCCTTTAAGGATATCTTTTTTGTAGTTTAATATAGTGAATCACTATATTGCCTATAAGAATTGATTAAATCTTATACAATGTTCATTGGTCCACTGGAGATACATGTTTATTTTCATATGGGAAGATATCTGCATTGACACTATAATAGTTGTACATACTGCTCCAGATTTATATAATTTCTGCATTGACACTATAATAGTTGTACATACTGCTCCAGATTTATATAATCTCCCTCTACAATCTGCTTCTCAGTTTCAAGAGTCATTCTCTCTAGAAGGTTATGTAGTTAGAGAGTTGGTTAGGAGTCCATCTTTTCCCCTCCAAATCCCTGGGTTATTTGTAAAGTGATTGACACTTATACCATCACTGCTGTGAAGTGATGGGGTATCAAAATTCTGTGAAACCTAGACAATGACAAACAGTCTACGGAAGGTGGAGACTCACACCTGTGCAGTTACATTCCCCTGCCCTAGAGTGCGCTAAGGGATTGGAACAGATGTGGTTACTTTTCCGAAAAGAATTCAAATCACACTAACACCAGAACATGTTAAACTTGTAGCTGTTACAAACAGCTGTTGACCTTCCTGTATAACCTCATCAACTGGTACCATTCAGTGTTCTGTCTCCACTGCTTCTTGTGATTATTCTTCTACCCCTATGTCTGTGTGTTATCTACAGGTGACCACACACTGTGAGTTTTCTAAGCCTGTTTCATCAACACCTGATAAATTCCCTGGGAAGTAGAGGATAGCTTGATCCCCACTGTGCATGTATTCGACTGGGGGATAGAAATGAAACACACAGGACTTGTCTAGGGTCACACACAAGGGAAGGAAAGGAGGTTGAGACCCAGCCTTATCTCCTCAGTGTGGGGTTGGACTGAGGGGCTGTTTGTATAATAGTGTAGAGGGGAGGAGTTGACATGGGGAAGAGTGTGAGGTTCCAATAGTGTGTTCTGGGAGAAGTGACCTCACTTCCTTGGTGACAGACCCCAACAGAATTTATAGCCCTTGGTTACCAGGCAACCACATTCTAGGGATAGGCCTGGGTCTAGCTCATTTTGTGGGAGATGCTCAAGAGAGCAAGATGTTCTCCTTCTGTGTTGCAACTTCTAGTGATTCTCACTTCAGGAAAGGCCGAAGTGGGCGCCTCCTCCGACTTTGCTGATGTGGGCTCAACCTCTACTCCCGATTTCCTGGCGACCTTGCAGGAGGCAGCTACACGTAACACAGGGCAGTGCCAGGGAGGCTCTTCTGGGCACGGTCTCACCTATGAGCCCATCTGGGAAGCTCCTCACCCCCAGTATCACCATGTTTGGGGAAGGAAAAGACGAGGGGACCCCAACTGAACAGGAGCAGGTTATCAGCAATGGGAATCCTGTGGAGATGTCAGGTTCACACACCAGGACCCCATGTCCTGGCTGGTGGAACAGAAAGGTGAGTGTCAAGGACAAGGTCTTCTACTCAGAAGACATTCCCAAGACTTCAAGCTGTCGTCTGCCTTCTTCCCTGGTGGGAGGTCTATTCAGATGCTCCTCTCGGCCTGTTCTGGGGAGCAGAATCTCTGAGGGGGGTGCTGTGTGGAGAGTGCCAGGCAGACATTGATGAGTCTCAGCCCAGCCTCTGGCCCTCTCTTTGCAGACCTCTGGGCAGGAGAACCCTGATAAGCCCCTGGAGGACGCCAAATATTCCCTCTCCTTGGATGAAGAGCAAGTGCACCAGGCCACTGACCAAGGCCAGCACCAGACTGCGGTGAAAACGGGCATATAGGGGTCCCCACCAATGCAAAGAGGGGTGGCCCAGACTGTATCCATGGGCAGTTTGAACACTTGACTGACTCACAGTCCCCTCCCCAAGGTATCTGCACTTCAGCTGGCCACGGTGGCTCAAGCCTGCCATCTCAGATGTTGGGAGGCAGAGGCAGGTGGATTGCCTGAGCTCATTTTCGATAGCAGCCTGAAACAGAGCATGACCTCATCTCTAAAAAATAGCTGGGGTTAGTGTCAGGTGCCTGTAGGTCCAGCTCTTGGGCCTTGGAGGCAAGAGAATCTCTTATGCCCAAAAGTTCGAGGTTGCTGTGAGCTGTGATGCCATGGCAGTCAATGGAGGGCAGCAAATTGAGAATCTGTCAAAAATAAGTAATCCGGCTGTCGGATTTTCCCAGTCACAAATTGGTAATATGACAATCCCTGCTCACATACTCATGGGGATATCAGAGAAAATGCTTCCTGTAGTTTTCACTTTATACTAGTCCAGAGACAGTTCCCCATGTGGCTGCTGTTCTCATGGCTTTAACGACACTTCCCTGGGGTCTCCCGTAGAAAAAGGCTTCTCCCTTCCCTGCCAGGCCTCTCCAACACGTAGCTGCCCACACTCCCACCATGGAAGGCATGCTAAAAGGTAGGGGGACACACACAGAAGGAGGTAAAGCTCCTTCATGCACTCGTCTGTGAGGTGCCATCTGCAAAACAACTCCTTATATCCCCACCTGGCAGGAGGCCGTTTCCCGCTGAGGACCAACCTTTCAATGCTGGTGAAGCCTGACTGCACACAACCCTATTTTTCGATCAGCCATGCTGCAGGGAACAGGTTGTGTGTCCCAATTGGCTGGGACAGTTTTGGGGGGCTGGCAGAACTCATCTAGGAGGCTGAAGGGCTCTCAACAGAAATTGCCTTTCTCTCAGTTCCGGAGGCTGTAAATACCCTGTGAAGCTACTGGCTGGGTCAGAGTCTCAGAGACCTCTCTCCTCGGCTTCTGTAGCTTCCTTCCATATCCCTGTTTGCAGAGAGGTCCTCTGCCTTGCCTCTCTGCATCCTTAGCACCTCCTAATATAAGGACACCAGTCGTATGGATTAGGGACATGTAACTGACTCACCTTTTGTCCTACAAGCAGCCATTGCTGGGAGGGCCCCAACTCTGACCCAAGTGCTGATGACAGCCATCTGATACCCCAGAGCCTATGTTTTCTCATCTGGACAATGAGGGCCATTTGGGAACTCACTGGCACAATGCTCCTCATACAGGGTGTCTGAGCAGGGCATGGCTGTTCTGCCTACAAAGCCCCTGAAGCAGCCTGGAAGGGGTCAGGGGTTTCATGCAGCTCTTTGCGCCCCTCCCATTTTACGTGAAATGTGTGGAATCGTTTCCACCGTGGACACCCATGACTTCTACGTGCTCAAATCTCTGCAGGGCTGGAACTTCCTGCATTGTGCATCAGAACCCATTCTCTGGAGGGTCAGGATCACTGACTGTGTGTCCCTCCTTGTCCCCACTAGGAGGGAAATTATTCGACTCTCTACTTCAGGGAGCTCAAACTGATGAAAACCTCCCAGCCAGTCACCAGGGAGATGCTGGTGAGCTCCCTGGTTCCGGTCTTTCCTCCATGAACCATCTCCTCCACCACCTCCCAGGGCTCCTACCTGGATGTCAGCACTGTGTTGTGGTTCTTGGAGAAATTGCTGAGGAGGTGAGTGTCCAAGGCACAGTGGTGACTGCCACCTACCAGCTGTGTCTATGGATGTCTGTGCAGCTCCTCTGAGCCTCACTTTACTGCTCTGCAAAGTGCTCAGAGGATGAGCTTCATGTGGTTTTGTGGGGAGTAAATGGAATAAGAGGTGACACGTTTGTCCCTTGCTCCTGACTCTGTGGAGAGGCTGCAGGGGGTGCTGTGGCTATTCCCATTTACCATGTCTCCCTCCACACAGAAGGCACTCTCTGCCTCACAGCTCAATAGCCCACACCCCTCCCTGTGTGGGAAACGCACAGCGAGAGCAAACCTCATCCTACTTGGAGAGGTTTGAGTTCCCTTCCGGCTGGTCTCGGGTCTTCGGGAGAACAGAGTTTCCTAGTGGGGAAAGAGTCCCCAGGAGGGCTCAGATATCTGCAAAGGCTCTGTGGGACTCATTCATTAACCAGCTGCTTTGGGCTGGCACTTTCTCGAAACTTAGCTTAATTCTATGAACAAAGAGGATGTCAGAACTTGGGCCACGGCACTGTGCAGGGAGGCAGGAAGTCAGAGGAGGCACCAGGAAGTCACGTCCTCCTCCTTGAGGACTTCCAGCATCTTCTATGCAGGGAGGCAAATCCCAGATTCTGACCAGGTGACAAATACCAGGAACAACTCAAAAGCAAAGCCTTTGGGGTCCAATGACAGAACACCCAATCCTTCAGAGTATGGGGATTCTGTGGAGTGTAGCCAGGGAGAGAAGCCAGAATCTGGGTTTCACACACCTGATGACTCCCAGGAGATGGCTGAGGTTGGGGGATTCAGGGAAGAAATGACTCAGGAAGAGCTGTGGTGTGTCCCAGGGCCCTGCAGACAGAGGAGCAGGTGGGCCTAGGTCTGGCCTTGAGGGGCCCATCCTCAGCACAGTCCCTTCCCATGTCTGCCTTTCCACTCCACCCCACAGCCTCTTTCTGCCTGCAGCACCAAGGCATTCTTCCTGGAGTGATGATGAGCACCCCGCTCACACTCCGGCCTCCAGTCACAGCCCTAAGTGCCCAGTGGTGCTGAGGTACATGTGGTGGGTGGGGCTGACAATGGCAATGGAAGCGGAGGTCCACAGTGGTGTATCCATTCCTGCCCCATGGTGAGCAAAGACAACTGGCATAGTTTGGTCTGTCCTCTAGACTAGAGGTTCAGGCCCAGGTACCCAGAACCACACAGTACTTGGGGGTGCCCTGGGAAGGGTGTGGGAGGAAAGGCCAGGCCTCTGACTCAGCTCCCACTTGCCACCCCCAGAAATACCACTTCCATCTGCATCTCCTGGCCAGAAGGACACCCTGTGGTCTTTGAGCAGCCACTGAACTGTGCAGGGCTCATGGTGGTGATGGACCATATTGAGGTCACCATGTTCACACAACACCCGGGGCAACAAACAAATATTGCTCTTTCCATGGCTAGGGCAACTGTGTCCCAAAGTGGCAGAAACAGAATTTGAGATGGCCACAATTGACCAGTTTCTGAGTGCGGAGTTTGGGGCTGAAATTCCCTTTACTGTTGGAGGTCATGGTATGTTTGGATAACCCAATAGGGAGTTCCAGATGCCAATGACTTCATCTCCTTTTCCATCTCTCCTCAATCTCCAGATCAACAGGCACTCTCACTGCTGAATATACAGTCTTCCTCACCAAGGTTGCGAGGGCAGAGGCCTGCTCTGGAGCCAGGGGCACCTGCAAACCTGGATCTGTCACTTCCTATGGAGCATCAGGGCCAGGGCGAAAGGCAGCAGCAGCATCTAGGACCGAGTCACTACCAGTGACAATAGGAAAGGCACAACTGGAGCCAATACCAGGGCACTGCCATCCTCATGCTGTGCATAAGAAGCAGCAGCAGGGGTTGGAGCTGCCTTGCATCATGGCCTACACACCCAAACACCTGGCTGAGCAGCTGACGGTCATGGATGCGGTGAGCCGCTGCTCAGACCCCCTTCCCTGACCACAGGCCAATCATCTGGTCCCACCGTCCACGTCTTTTGAGCCATGACCCTGGTGAGTTTCTTCCTCTACCTGCTGTCCCTGTGTCTGTGTGGTAGCTGCACACAGCAGCTGTGCACCATTATGGGAGGGGATAGAGTGTGAGGGGAGGAGTGCCCAGCCCAGCTAATGCAGGAGTAGCCCACTGAGCAGGCCCCTAGGCTGCTCGCCTGCCCTCACCAGCCTCTGCAATTTCTAGACACCTGACAAATACTCCATTGAACACCAGACACCCCCACTGAGCCCCTGGAGGTAACTTCCCCAGACGGTGTATCAACGGAAAGAAGATCTCACACACAGATGGCCTCAGGAAGGGCAGGGCTCAGCCACCTTGTGAAGGGGTGTCCCTGAGGACGGCCTGGGGGAACCTACCACGTGCTGTTCTCCACTCGTCTGGCTCTATGCGTGTGGTGCCCTCAGTGAAAGGGCAATGAAACCCGGTGCTCTGACTAGTGTGGGAGAGCCAAATCCAAAGCTCAGATATAGCCACCTGCCGGGGTCAGGAGTGACTACAGATTCAGAGCTGATCTGGGCCTGGCCAGTGTGCATCTTTCTTTCTCCCCAGGAGAAGTTCCAGAAGGTGCTTCCCTGGAAGTGTTTGGGCTCCATTTGGAGTAAGTGTGAGATGGAAGACAAGGAGCATGTGGCACCCACGGTCTGGGCTGCCCTCACTCACTCTTTGAGCATGGTGACTTTTGTAGCTACTACTTGCCTGGGGACCTGCACCATGAATGCCCAGGACAGGGCCAGGGTGCTGAAGCTGTGGATCCAGGTGGCCAGGGTAAGCCGCCATGGGAGGGCTAGGGTGCTGGGGCTCTGGACCCAAGTGATTGAGTAAGCTGTGGGAGGGTTCAGGACACTCGTTTTCTCCTCTATCAAATGTCAAGATTGCTGAACAGCGTCTGAGGACCTGAACAGCCCCTAACCCTTCCTGTCAGGGGAACAATGACCTTGAATTCCATGCCCAGTGGTGGGGTTCACTTCCCACCTGGAAACCTACCTTGGGTTGAAATATAATCATCTTGCCTGTATGTGAAACTCACTGGGGCCCAGATTGCTCTCCTGTGGCTCCCTTGGCCTCTGCCTCCCGAGAGGGGAAAGCTCAGCAGAGGGGGTGCACCTGGCACAGTGGGGCTCCAACTCTCCAATTCATGGTGCATCCACTTCCCTCTGTAGGAATGCATGGCCATGAAAAACTTCTCATCAGCTCGTGCCATCCTTAGAGCTCTAAAGTAGAGGCTCATCCATTTGCTGAAGAAAACCTGGAGGGCAGTGTCCAGGAGGCTCATCCATTTGCTGAAGAAAACCTGGAGGGCAGTGTCCAGGTGGGTGGGCTTCTGTCTCCTGTGCTGCAACCACCACCTCCCTGGATGTGCCATGTTCCCTCAGCAGACTTCAAGGGCCTGAGAGGTCAGGACTTGTGTAGGCAAGGATAGGGGCTGGACAGGGCCTCTCAGTCCCCTGGGAGCCCCAAATGTCTAACTCAGGACCTAGTTTTCTTTACTGTGGGGCACGGGATTTTGCCACATTGGAGACATTCAAGTGTCTACTACACAGCAAACTAAACTGAGCAACTGAGCGGCCCAGCTGAAATAGGCCTCAGCCAGGTAACCAGAAGGACAGTGGCTACCCTAGTCCTGAGGACACCTTGGGACTCAGGCACCCAGAGGAAACGCAAATGCTGCCAGTGTGGACCCTTTCTCTTCCCAGTGAGAGGGACGTGAACTCACCCTCCTCCCCGTTAAACCCTCACTTCTTTATTTTTCCTCTACACAGCAAAAGCTCCAGAGCTTATGACAAACTGTGTGCACAGGATGATGGCATAACACGGGAAAAGCTAGTAAAGGTAAAGGGGGACCATAGATGGAGACAAGTGTTTGGAGGGCAGGAAGAGAGGTGAATCTGGAAAGGGTCACAGGCCAATGGTTTTTTGGTTAATTTTCTCACTAAAATTTTACCTGAAAATGACCAGACATCAGTCATCCCCAGTCTGGCTAACAGAAGAGTAAGTGTCTGTCTGGGGGGCAGGCAAGGGGTCTGGCCATGGGGCTCTGCCAGCTGTTTTGCAGGTATGAGCGGCAGACTTAGCAGGGCTGCGGCTCCTGCCTTGGTGTCTCAAGTTAGGGAGCTTCCACCAGGCCTTGGGGAACATGGTGGAAGGGACTTCCTTCTGTCTCTAAGGCAGCCAGAAATTCTTCTCTCTCTCTCTCTCTCTCTCTCTCTCTATATATATATATATATATATATATGATTTAATTTAAAAAATACTTATGTATATACTTGTATGTATTTTTTAATCAAATCATAGCTGTATACATTAATACAGTTATGGGGTACAACATGTTGGTTTTATATACTATTTGAAATATTTTCATCAAACTGAAACCAGCCAGTCTTTCTTCAGGAGGCCAGGCCCCTGCTGTGGGTGTGTTGTGTGGGCAGCTGGGGCAGCATCTTCAGACATAGGAGGAGCTAAGGTACATGCCCCACGTGACACAGCAGGTGGGTGTAGGACACGGAGTGGGTCTAGAACCAGATCTCCCTGAAGTAACTGTAGCAGTGTAACCAGCTGAGTCTGGCCAGGAGTCCACAGTGCTAGGTCAGGGTCCTGGGAGCAGCTGAGTGAGGGGAGGATAGTCTCACTGACCTTGTCCTGACGCTGCCAGATGGGGATATATAAGGTGGCTACTGGTGAAATAAACCCCCAGAGAGCCCAGATAGTGCAGCGGAAATGGAAGGTGAGACTCTTGGTAGTGCGGGGGACGGCCACATGGACAGAAGGCAGGTTCCCCCTCCCAGCTGGGGCCTCTTCATTTCTGGAGCAGGGGCCTCTTCCTAGGCCCTCCCTCCTGCAACTGGTGCCTCACAGGCCCTCATCAGAGGGATCAGGGCACAGGCCCAGAGGGGCAGGGATCAGTTTGCCCTTAGGGAAGGATTAGGCTGGGATGACAAGACACTGTGCACTGGGAACATCCCAGGGTTCTAGGTGGCCATGGGTGCAGCTGGGGGAGGAGAGGGAGAGAACTGAAGGAGGGAGCTGAAGGTCTCTGGCTGCTTCAAGTAGGAGACCTGAGTGGGCCCCAGGAGACAGGGGTGATGAGATTCTGGGGGACAGAAATGGGCAGGCCACCTGCGGGTGGGTGCTCATCACCAATCCCACCCCAATGACACAGGGCACCATTCCCTTCATCGGAACGTTCCTCAAGGACCTAGTCCTGCTGCACGAGAGAACGCACAATGATATGGATGTGAGTGTTCCGGGCAGCACCCTGGGGACCAGAATCATGAGTATGGGGAGGGACACCCCTAGTCTGAGCCCTGAGTTCACAGTACTCAGCAAACTCCCCTCTAGGAGCCTCCTGGGTGGCCTGTGAGCTGGGGAGTCAGGCCTCACATCAGCCTCCAGTCCCAGGCAGCTCCCATGTGGCTCCAAACTCTTTGTGCAAGTATCATTGGCCCTACTTGTCATGTGGAGTGTTGCGACAGAAGGCCCTGCAGCTTCGGCTACCACCCCTCCTTCCCAGTCCACAGCTTGATGTGGGTGCCATTTCTGTTCTGTGAAGGTTCTAGTGACCATGGATGACCTGCAGCGAATGAGTCTGGGGAGCAGGCAGTCCTGGGTTAGGGGTGTCTCTCCCTGGCATTGGCTATGCTCTGCAGGAAATGTGCTCAACATAACAAAAAGGGGAAGGTGGACAACTGGGGGCGTCTCTCTGGGGGAGCAGGGATGTGGGAGTCAGAGACTCCCCTGGGTGGACATTCCCTGGCTCCATCCTCTGCATGCTAGATTTCCTGAGAGGGTTTGATATACACAGAAGAAGGAGTCTGTCCCCATGAAGCCTGCAGGACGAGAAAGAAAACCAAGTCCTGGAGAAAGGGCAGTTTCTCTCCAACTCTGAGACAGACTGGGCCTTCACAGGAATAGAGGGGAAAAGGGGACCACTCTGGAGAAAAGCCCCAGAATGCGGTTCCGGCCCCTCCCCCACATAGTCCTTCAGAATCGTCCCCCCCCCCAGGCCCGGTCAGCATCTGTCCTTCTCTCAGCCTCTAGGCCATCAAGATCCTCCAGCAGATGCAGCTGCTTCAAGTGACTGCTGATAATTTCCCCTTTTAACCAAACAAAGAATTTCAGTCCTGGTTCCAAACCATGAAGCGACTGGGCCAGCATGAGAGGTGAGGGCCTGCAAGGTTGGCAGAGGGTTGGGGGAGCTATGAGCATCTCTGCTCAGGACTCTACCTGGTGGCCAGCTGCAAAGGGCCTGTGCCCATTGTTCCCTCGTTATCACTGTTCCCTGGTGCATGGTGACTGTTGGGCACCAAGAGTCCAGGCCTGCCGGGCAGACCCTGCAAGGGGGACCTGAGTTTGGATTCCTGGTGCCTCATAGCTGCCTCTCTATTCTGCAGCCACAAGTTCTCCCGTGAGCGGGAGCCCTGATTTATATAGGCCAACAACAACATCAAGGCCGAGGAGACCGCTCCTGGGACTGTGTCCATGTTTCACTGACATTTCTTTACTCTTCTCTTTCACCCCCTTGTGGGACCGTTTACTCTCCCCTCTGTGGGGTTAGAAATCCCCACATGTATGTCTCACGTACTTCTCATTTGAGTAAGCCACTAATGGGTTAAACTGGCTTTTGCCTTCACAGAAAAAGCAATAGATTTGGGCAACCCTGAGGCAAACACAAAGACTGTTTTC
>CAUYON010047271.1:0-11343 GCA_963573935.1 Arctocebus calabarensis
AGATATCTGTACCAGATTGTTTATTGCAGCCCAATTCATAATTGCTAAGTCATGGAAGAAGCCCAAGAGCCCATTGATACACGAATGGATTAATAAACTGTGGTACATGCATACCATGGAATATTATGCAGCCTTAAAGAAAGAGGGTAACTTTTCCTCTTTCATATTTACATGGATGGAGCTGGAACATGTTCTCCTTAGCAAAGTATCTCTAGAATGGAAGAAACAGTATCCAATGTATACACCCGTAATATGAGACAAATTCTTTGTCATTCAAGTGAAGGCTACAACCCATTTATAGCACAGGAAGACGGGGAAAGGGGAGAGGGAGGGAAGGGGAGGGAGAGGGTGGGGGGAGTTGGGACAAAGGGTGAGATCACATGGGTGGTACATATTTGAAGGGTCAGGAGAAGACTTCTAAATACGGATCAAAAATGTTTTCATATAGTAAACGAGAAAATATCATGAACGGTATATCAATCAGGTTGATAAAATATCTCAGATTGCATGTGAAGCCCCCACACTGTACCCCATGGTTGAACTAATGTACACAGCTGTGATTCAAAAAAATAAAATAAAATATTATAAAAAAAAATAAATAAAAATAAATGCTGAAAAAAAAATAAAAAAAATAAAAAGAACCATTATAACTTTTAATGAAAATAATAGATGGTAAAAAATTTAAGTATAAAATAGTTGAAATTAAAAACAAAAATGTCATCTGTAGCCCCTTCATTCAAAGATTATATCTATGGGTCATCTCCCTCATATTATTTGCATATTATTTATATTGATCAAATATAAGTTGTACTCTGCTTCAAATTATAAAATAATCAGTTTTTTGTTTTAATTCCACAGTTTTGCAAACATCATTTTTAATGGTTACATGGTATCACAAGTGGTTGTGGCAGAATTCAACATTTTTCTGTGGTTGAACAAAAGAATTCATTCTTTGTAAGGATAACCAACTGCAGAAATGGTAAAGTTATAAAAAAGAGAATAAACCAAACATTTTTCCTTGAAACAATCTATCTTGGTAATCGATTATACTTAATATATATTTTTTTCTCTTGCTTAATTTTTGGCTAACATTTTAACTTATTAAATTATTTTAAGATTTTTGATCTAGATTTAGTCTAGAAAATTCAGTGCCTCCTTGACCGTTGGGAAGATTATTCTCTATGTAATTTCACCTTTATAAAATACTAATATGTGAAAAAAGACATAAGAAGCAAATGAAAAAGAAACAAAAGTGGTTGACACACTCAAATTCAAAAAATACTGAAGGAAGTTAATAAAAAGTATTTCTTTCTTTCTTTCTCATCTCTTCTTAGTTTCTTCCAAGAAGACAACTTCTGTTACCAGGTTCTCGTGTTTCTTTATAGGAAAGTTTGATATACCTATAAGTACATATTCATATATGTTCAGATACAGACACATTATTAAAACTTACAGTAGACGCCTCATCACATTAGAATGGATGGCTTCTCCCAAAGTCAGAAAATAACAAGTGTTGGAGAGATGTAGAAAAACTGGAAGCCCTGTGCACTGTGAGTGGGAATGTAAAATCGTGCAGCCACTCTGGAAAAAACCGTATGGTAGTTCCTCAAAGAACTAAATATAGGATTTTCATAAGACCCAGCAATCCCATTTTTGCTATATATACAAAAGAAGTGAAAGTAGGATCTCCAAAGAGATATTTGCACACCTGTGTTCAGAGCAGCATTGTTCACTACAGCCAAGAGCAGGCAGCAACCTGGTGTCTGTCACTGGGTAAGTGGCTACAACGTACAATGGAATAGGACCCAGCCTTTAATAGGAAGGAAATCCTGTTATGCTTCGACCTGTATGAACCTTGAGGATATTATGGTTAATGAAATAAGCCAGTCACAAAAGACATAACTCTACTTGCATGAGTTATATTAGGAAGTCAAATTCATAAAAATGGAAAGTAAAGGTTAGAAAAGTTCTGACTGCATCAGACTGATAAGCTTCTGCACGACAGGGGACATGATCAGCAAAGTGAAGAGCCAACCTACAGTTGATACCAAAATAGGTAAGGTCCTGCAAATACTCAGGAGCAAGCAAACAATGGGCAAGGGACCTGAACAGACATTCTCAAAAAGACATACAAGTGGCTGACAGTTATATCTATCTCTGCAAGTTTTACTATGCTATGCCTGAGCATGTCATTGTTGTTGTTGTTTATTGGTGTTATTTAGCCTTGTTGGAGTCTATATTGCTTCTTGAATCTATGGCTAGGGTCTAAGGTCAATCTTGGGAAATTCTTAGCCATTTTATCTCCATATATTGCTTTCCCTTTAATCTCTTGTCTCTTCTTCTGGGACTTCAGTTATTAATGTATTTGTAGACCTTTTTGCTACGTCTCATGTTTTACATGCATTCTCATATTTTCTAACCTTTCTCTCTGTGTTTTAGTTATAATTTCTTCTGACTTTATCTTCTAGTTCCCTGTTTTTCTCTTTAGTTGTAGGCAATCTGCTTGTGAACCCAGTCCATTAAGTTCTTAATTTTAGATGTCTATTTTTGTTCTAGAGCATATCAGTTTATTTTCTGTTGCTCTAACAGAATACTTGAGACTAGGTAATGTATCAAGGAAAGAGATATATTTAGTTCATAATTCTGGAGGCCGGGCGCTCCAAGATCAGGCAGCCAAGCTGGTCAGCTTCTGTTGTAGGCCTTTGCTGCATCACAACAAAGGAGAAGTAGAAGGAACAGGCACGTGCAAAGAAACTTAAACACAAGAGGCAGTCTCCTGGTAACTGATCTCACAAAAGTGAGAACTCACTCTCACAACAAAGGCATTAATCACCTAAATCACCTCTTAAAGCAGTGCCAAGTCTCCACATGAGTTTTTGTGGGAACAAACCAGAGTATAGAGTTTTTATTTATTATCCTTCTAACTGTTTTGTTGTGAAAATTTAAGAAAATTGAAACTTTCAAATTTTCAATTTTAAAGAATAGTCAGTATTGGTATATAATTTAACTAAACTTATTGGTTGAATACATTTTGCCACATTTTCTTTCTATAAGTAAATCCTCTCTTCCCCTGATCATTTGAGAATAAATTGCAAACATTATACTTCTTCCCTAAATACTTTATATGACTTTTCTTTCCTAAATGCTTCATGTATTTCCCAAGAACAAGGACTTCTAGTATATAAACATAATAATTATTGCAACAAAGAATCTAATATGGATATAATACTTCCTATAATATAGAGTCTGTATTCAAATTGTACCAATAAAATCCTTTATAACTTGCCCAGCGACAAAGGTATCACAATTTACACAATTACACAGTTGTCCTGTTACTTTTGTCTCCTTTATTTATTTAATTTATTTTTATTTATTTATTTTTTTTAGACAGGGTCTCACTTTGTCGCCTTCAGTAGAGTGCCACGGCATCATAGCTCAGAGCAACCTCAAACTCCTGGGCTCAAGTGATCCTTTTGCCTCAGTCTCCCGAGCAGCTGGGACTACAGGTGCCCGCCAGAACGCCTGGCTATTTTTAGAAACAGAGTCTCACTCTTGCTCTTGCTCAGGTTGGTCTTGAACCTGTTACCTCAGGCAGTCCACCTGCCTCGGCCTCCCAGAGTGCTAGGATTACAGTCATGAGCCACCGTGTCCAGCCTTTGTCTCCTTTTCTTGTCAAGGGTAGAGGGGCAGGGGAGTCTTCCATGTTGGCATTGACCCTTTCAGGTTCTAGGCTAGTTGTTTTGCTGTATGTTCAATTTGGGTTCATCTGATTGTTTCCTCATTATTAATTTTGAGTACTTTTAACAAGAGTATATCATGAGTACCGGAAGTTAATCTGCCTCACTATTGGTGATATTAAATTTAATCATTCAAAGTTAAAATAGTTATTAAAAATCATAATATCTGAATTAGTAATAATTTCTATGTGTTAAATGATTTACAATGTACCTCTTTCTTCAAAATATAAAACCAGGGAAAAATGTAAATCATTTTCTGGTACTAGAGTCATTCAAAAGATGGGATTCATAAGTATTGTTTACATTTTATTCTTAGGTCATGGGCAAATCAATTAACATGTCCATAAACAACTGTATTATAGTTAGGGCCTTTCCCCTTTTGAATTTTGAAACCCTTGTAATTAATTCAGATTAATGAGTTTTGTTAATAATGGCTTAAACTAGTTAGATTTTGTTTGTTTACTTGTTTTGTTATTTTTAGGAATGACCAATTCTGCATCTGCTATGCTAACTTAAATATATCCCCTCACTTTTTGGCATTAAAAAAAGCCAAAGTAGACATTTATATTGGAAAGAATCTTCATAATTTTGTTAGTACTCTGATTTTTCTAGGTTTTCATAGGACTTAGTTTTTAAGTAAGTACGTTTTAGACTATTTTGTCTGTGAGAAAATACTCCATTTACTTCAAAAAATGCAAAACAATTGGAGCCAGTTTAATTGTTGAGTAATTAGAAGTAATTCGGAATACCTGGACTTAGGACATTGTAGCCTACCTAAAATTTTTTTTAAAACCCATTTGTCAGGCTCTTGTATGAATGTAATGTTTTAAAAAATAATCCCATGTGCTTTTATAAAATTCGAGAAAATATTCAGCTTGTAGACTCCAAAGGAATGTATTTTGTTTTTGTTTTTGAAGATGCTGTTGCTTTCATTTAATGCCAGCTTATAATGAATGTGTGAACTTGCAGCTGTATCAAGTCTATGAAGTTAAGATGTTAAGATATATTGTACTTGAATAGTAACTAAACCTAGGTAAGGTCATCCTGTTTATCACACATGATTAATTTAACACATAAGATGAATAATACATTTAGGACTAAAATTTATATTTGTTATAAGGGTTATAAACTCTGTTCTCCCAGGATCTTACAGACTAAAAAAAGAGAAGTATAAACAGATATTTATGGTAAATTCTATAAGAAAGCATGATAGGAAATATCATAGACACACAACAGAGAGCTCCACTAACCCTGCTGCACTAAAATGGAGCAGTATTAGGATTTATAAATCAAGTCAACTGACGTCGTTAGACCTGGTCTGATTCATAGAGTTTTTTCCATCTGTGGCAAGTAGCTGTGCTTATACATGAGAATTTTTAGTTTTCTTTAATATGTGAGATAAACCTAACTAGTGATTTGGAAGCTTTTAGCAGCTGAAATCTTTTTGTGAACTTTTTGTTTGTCTTTTAGCCTGATATGCTGATCAAAGAATTGTGCTTTAATCTGTGACTTTCTTTTTTTGCCTGTTATTAAGCTTTTTATGATTTCTAAATATCTCAACTTCAATGATGAAAATTACACATTTTCAGGTACATATTTTTTTTGGATAACTGTGTAGGTTTAAAATTTGCTGAAATTTGTCTTTGCTGAGGGTAAGATTTCTGGTCAATATAAATAGAATTATCCTGTGTTTTTGTTCTAGAAAAATTGGCTGCTGATTTCTTGAATTCGAGGCTTGAATTAGGATTTAGGGATACCAGTGGATGGATGGGTGGGTAAACGTGTATAATAGCTCACTGTCTGTGAAGTCCTGCATGTGTTTGCTAAATGTGATCAGCACTGAGTAAATCAGTGAGTGGATTGCTTTCAAACCCTAAGTAAGGATAGACAAAGTCTCTTAGAATTTCACAGAAAGAACAAATCTTTCCTTCATGGAATAAACTTAGATATTAGGCCAGGCATGGTGGCCCACGCCTGTTAGTTATCCTAGCACTGTGAGAAGCTCATGTGGATTGCTTGAGCTCAGGAGTATGAGATAAGCCTTTCTCTACTAAAAATAGAAAGATTAGCCAGACGTGGTACCACAGGCCTATAGCCTTAGCTACTCAGGAGGCCGAGGCAGGAGGATTGCTGGAGCCCAGGAGTTTGAAGTTGCTCTCAGTTATGATAATGCCATTGCATTCTAGCCAAGGTGACAGAATAAGACTCTGTCTCAAAAACAAAACAAAACAAGAGAACCCCTTACATCACTACCAAGGTTCTTGTGCTTTTCTAGCATTTTATCTATCAATTGATGACTTTTTAGCATAATCATAATTGCATTTTATATTGGGAAATTTTTAAAATCACATTGAGCCCATTTTCAATTATTTAAATTTCCAAGATGTTTAAATATTTATGTTTATAATTTTCCAAATTTTTCTCAGTCTTAGGATACTCTTGATTACCTAAGAAAACCTGACCCTTGGCTCAGCTTCTGTGACTCAATGGGCTAAGGTGCCAGCCACGTACACCTGAGCTGGTGGGTTCAAATCCAGCTCAGGCCTGCCAAACAACAATGACGGCTGCAACCAAAAAATAGCTGGGCGTTGTGGCAGGCGCCTGTAGTCCCAGCTACTTGGAAGGTGGAGGCAGGAGACTTGCTTGAGCCCAGGAATTGGAGGTTGCTGTGAGCTGTGATGCCACGGCACTCTATCCAGGGTGACAGCTTGAGGCTCTGTCTCAAAAAGAAAAAAAACAAAAAACCTGACCCTTACTGAGTAAGTAAATTTGTAGTCTGGGCACATTTTTTTTAAAGTAATTTTTATGTAGGCCAAATTACCCTTGAAGATATGCAATCTATTGACTGAGAGTTCCTAGATCTCTTATAAAATGTATTGTATTACCTGACTTGAACATTATATTATCTAGGTAAAATGATATCTTTAAAGCTTAATTGACTAAATCTGATTCAAGAAAACAGTTCTAAATTTTAATTTTCTCAGTCCTGTAAATGCCTTTTTCAATCTTCAGCTTCATTACCTTCTATAATTTGAAATTATCCCAATTATTACCTAATATATGCACTATAATTCCTTATAATAGATCTTGAATAGTATTGAACAATTATTCTTCTCTCTGTGTATATAATATTTACATATTCACATATGTGCACATACTTTATGTACACACTGTGTTTCCATAACTTTAAACTCAGAAGCTGTTGGCTGGACGTGGTGGCTCACGTGTATAATCCTGGCACTTCTGGGAGATGAAGGTAGGTGGATTGCTTGGATTCAGGAGTTTGAGACTAGCTTAAGCAAGGGTGTCTACAAAAAAATAGAAAAACTAGCTGGGCATTATGGCAGGTGCCTGTAGTACCAACTACTCAGGAGGCTGAGGCAAGAGGATCACTTTAGCCCAGGAGTTCGAGGTTGCTGTGAGCTAGGATGCCACAACACTCTACCCATGGCACAGAGTGAGACTCTGTCTCAAATAAATAAATAAATAAATAAATATTTAAAAATTCAGAAGCTTTGTTTTCCTTATCTTTGTATTTCTAATACTTAGCATCAAGTAGTATTAATTGACGGTAAAAGGAAGGAAATGAATAATTGTCAGGTTCTAAAATTGTCACACTTAAAACATAACTAAGTCTAATTTGCAGTGTTATCCATTTATTTAATTTGGTTGTTTCAACATTAATATGAGAAATAAATGTGACTCAGAATGAAATTAATACACACTTTGAAAAAATGAAATAGTAAGATCTAGAGAAAATGAGCAAAACAGAGGTCAGGTTTTTCTTTGACAGTGATATTGAAGAGGAACGTCCCATTAGAATGGATAGAAAATTCCAGAAACATCTCAAATCTTCATCTTTTATCTTCAAATTTATGTGAAAAGTCTATTTACTTGGATAGTAAAAATTTCAGGATTTTGTAGTGCATAGAGTAAAAAATGAGAAAGAGATGAAAAATATCAGATGTTAAAAAGAGGAAGGGGTATTCTTAACAAAAAACAATTTAAAGAGGATTTCTTATATTTTATGTAGAAGGAAGAGACAGATTTTTTTTTTTATTAAATCATAGCTGTGTACATTAATGCAGTCGTGGGTACAATGTGCTGGTTTTATATGCAATTTGAAATATTTTCATCAAACTGGTTAACATAACCTTCACAGCATTTTCTTATTGTGTTAAGACATTTATATTCTACACTTAGTAAATTTCTTACGGTGTAAGATGCACCACCAATTACCCCCCTTCACCCGTCACCCCTTACCCTCCCTCTCTCCTTTCCCCTTCTTCTTGAGCTATAATTGGGTTATAGCTTTCATATTGGTTTCATAGTAGGGCTGAGTACATCGGATACATTTCTTCCATTCTTGAGATACTTTGCTAAGAAGAATATGTTTCAGCTCCATTCATGTAAACATGTAAGAAAACAGATATTTAATAAAAGGTACCCTTTAGGGGATCTTCCTAATGAAACAGGAAATGTAGAAGCTTGACAAGGAAAAGAATTTTGGCTATATGAAAGTCAAAACATAATAGCAAAAGAAAATATAAATACAACTAATCCACAGAAGCCTTGGAAAATAAAATATTTGTAACAGAGATGCCAGATAAAGAATTTGTATCTATATAATATGCAAATACCTCTTATTATTTGATAACAAGACAACAGCCCAATAGGAAAATGGGCAAAAGATATGAATAGGCAATTTCAGAAGATCAAATTCAGATGGCCAGTAATATTTTAAAAGATACTTGGCCAGACATGATGGCTCATGCCTGTAATCCTAGCACTTTGGGAGGCCAGAGCAGGAGGATCACTTGAGGTCAGGATTTCAAGACCAGTCTGAGCAAGAGTGAGACCTTGTCTCTACAAAAAACCCCACAAAATTAGCTGAGTATGGTAATGCACACCAATAGTCCCAGCTACTTGGGAGGCTGAGGCAGGAGGATTGCTTCGACCTAGGAATTAGAGGTTGCAGTGAGCTATAATGATGCCACTGCACTTTAGCCTGAGAGACAGGACAAGCAGTGTCAAAAAAAAAAAAAATGATGCTCAGACTTCTTAGCAGTTAGTGAAATGCAATTTAAAATAACATCAAACTATCACTTTGTATCCATAAGATTGGTAAGCATTAAAAATGATCCAAACCACTTGTTACTTGGGGATGGAATGTGGGAAGTTATTTGAATACATTGCTGATGGAAATGTGAGTTGTTGCTGCCTTTTTTGGAAGGCAATATGGCAATATCTATAAAATTGGAAATACACATACTCCGTGCTCCAGTAATCCACTTCAGGGAATCTATTTCTTAGTAATAAAAGCACTAGTATGAACAAAATAATGCCTATTAACAGTGGAATGAGTAACTATATTGCAGTATAGGTTATTATATTTCTATCACAAAGAGCATTATGAGCTAACTTACAGGAACTTTCTTTGAGGTATTGCTGAATGAGGAAAGAAATATGTACAGAAGTATATATATCACTATATCTCATTCTTTGTAGAAGAGAGACCAAAACTCCCATGTGTGTGTGTTTATGTGTGAATATGTTTTGCCTGTACATTTATCTGTTCAGATGACAGTGGTAGCAGATAACATAGAAGATTGCCAATTTTGTGGATAACATGGTTTTGGGGGTTATAATAACCCAGCAGGAGTAGGAACGCAAAGGGTAGCATATTGCCAGGTAATTAGATGTGCAAATGGAATGAAGGAGGAAATCAAGACTGAAGATCTCAATTTGAGGATCAATTATACAGGTAACATTTGCTGCCTAGAAAAATCAGACTTAATGCCTAACCCCTTAATGTTTATCTGCATTTTTTCTCATTTTATCAGTTTCTGTTTCACCTCGGTCAACAAGAGCTCGACAATAGGTTTTATCGTATTTTCTGCTTTAGCTAGCTCTTATAAAAACATAATGATCCTTAATATTTTCTACTTTAGCTAGCTCTTATAAAAACATAATTGAGAGCTTCTCAACCTGTGGGTCGCAACCCATCGGAACTGTATTAAAGGGTCGCAGTATTAGGAAGGTTGAGAACCACTGTTATAAAAGCTTTTATTGATTGAACAAATGTTTGTTGCGTTCCTACTTTGTGGCAGCCATTGTTGTAGACCTTATAGTGACAAATAAGGCATACATGGTCCTGTCATAACAAATACATATGTAAAATACTGTCAGATCATGTAAATGCTATGAAGAAGATAAAGCTATCTGCGGGGATAACAAGGGACAGAGCAAGGAAGAGAAAAGGAGGAGATGGGACTATTTTAGATAGAGTGCTCAGGAAAGAGTTTTCTTTGAGAAGGTGAATTTGACAAAAGAGCAGAATGAAATGAAGAATCAGGTCAACTGTGTATCTTGGAGAAGAACCTTTCAGTCAAGTAGGAGGCCTTGACATGTTCCTAAAACCTGAAGAGAGAGTGTGGACAGATGGTAGCGTGGGTAGGGCCCAGTCTCATGGGACCTTTTTACTCTCTTAGAGATTGAATTTTCTTCTGGCTATGAGAGGAAGCCATGGAAGAATTATGAACACTGGAAGGTTATGAGCATTGGAGGCAGTATTGATTTGGATTTAGGAATGCCCACACTGGCTGCCCAATGGAAAACTGACTCTAGGGGATAAGAGGGGCCAAGGAAGACTAGATGGTTAAGACCGCAAGTGGTGAGGACAGTCAGGTTTCAGATACATTTCGAAGGTAAAGGAAGTGGAACATGAAGATCACGAGAGAAGGACTGATACATTTCAATTGGGTTCACTTTGGAATCACAGAAAATCTGTTTCAAAATATTATATTTTAGTAAACTCAGCTTTAATTGTGTAGAACCCTTGAGGGTATTAAAAACCAAAGCATATAAATGATTAAAACTTTTTACTTTTTAAACTTTTTATAAATCTCAAAGTAATCCCAAGACCCCTATAAATGTCATAGCCTTTTTTTGCTAATAGTTGTTGATTTTTCCCAGTGTTTTATATTTCATATTCTCTTAGAGTTTGCTTTGACCCTCAATGTTCTTCAGTTGTAATGATAGCCAGAGTTAACGTAATACAAACCACTTATTGTTTATCACGTGGAAAGTATTGGTTCAAATGCTTTTAGTATATTAAATGCTTTCATCCTCAAACAACCCTATGAGGTGGCTGAGGTGGGCTTTATTATTCCTGTTTTACATATGAGGAATCTATTAGCAAATATGTACTTCAGTGGCATCAGATAAACTCAGCACCTGAGCTTGCTCAGCATGGCATATTATATTTTATAATATCCTCTCTTCTACTTGTGAGTGGATAGCAATTATGTTTTTCTTATTTCACTAATTTTATTTTAGTTTTCTGTTTTATGTGGTGTTGAATAAGTAGAGGTTTGAGGGAATAGGTGATTCCTTGTATTTATTGGGCTTTTTTCTATTATATTTCCAACTGTGGATATCCTGTTGATTTCTTCCCTTCCTCCCCTCCCCCCCATTCAGACCACCCAAATGTCTTAAAAATAACCATGTTTCAAGTAAAGACTAAACAGTATCTCTCAAATGACAACATTTCACATCTGGAAGTTATGCAAAATTCTTTGAAGAGATAATGTTTTGATTTTTGTTT
>CAUYON010047275.1:0-32199 GCA_963573935.1 Arctocebus calabarensis
ATGCCACAGTACTCTATCCAGGGTGACAGCTTGAGGTTCTGTCTCCAAAAAAAAAAAATAAAATATTGGCTTGGCGCCTGTGGCTCAGCAGGCTAAGGCGTCAGCCACGTACACCTGAGCTGGCGGGTTCGAATCCAGCCCAGGCCCGTCAAACAACAATGACGGCTGCAACCAAAAAATGGCCGGGCGTTGTGACAGGCACCTGTAGTCCCAGCTACTTGGGAGGCGGAGGCAAGAGACTAGCTTGAGCCCAGGAATTGGGAGATTGCTGTGAGCTGTGATGCCATAGCACTCTATCCAGGGGGACAGCTTGAGGCTCTGTCTCAAAAAAAAAAAAACTCTAAAGAGAATATTTTCATTCTCTAAAAAGAATCTGAATACGTCTAAGTCAGATTACTCAAATGCGATAGAGAGAAGACTTGATCTAGATCTTCCAAAGAGAAGGATTAGGCAAGGACCGATGACATCCAAATTCCCTCTATGTAACAAAGAAAATGGTGAAACTTTGGGGACTTGTCTCAGCTTCCCTGGGTAGCCACAGGAACGGACAGCTCGGCTGACCCCGATGGCCTTCTACTTCAGATATGCAGGCTCCAAATCATAAAAACAGTGTTGGCAGAGACCACACAGATTAGCCAATATTCTTATTTCATAAAAGGAAAAAGGGAGACTCAGACAATGAAGTGACTTGCCCACACAGCTAGTCAGTAACTGGTCTGGGATGACAACCAAGTTCTCCTGGCCCCTGGTCCAAAGTTGTGTCTAACTCACCACACTCCTCTGCCTGAAATGAAGGGCTGGCTGCCCGGCTATTCCCATCCAAAGCATCCAAGTATAAACAACCAAAATCACAATTCCAGACTTGACACAGACTGCCTGACAGTTCTGAGTGCTGCGTTATGCTATCTTTTAAGGCAGGTAGAAAAGATATTTCAGATCTGTCACTTTCACACAGAAATAAGAGACTTATTCTGGGATGTGTTTTACAAATGATGGTTTACTCCAATAAACAATACCACTTCATGTTCTCTGGGAAAAACCTAAAGGTAAGTGACTCAAGACTACACTTCTCATTCCATTTTTGGAAACTCACTAAATAATAGATAAGCAATCAGCCGCTGCCACTGGGAACTCAAATCTCACCATGCTGTGATTTGTACGGCTCAGGCAAACAGTCCAGGACTGGGGTTAGAGGAGAGGAAAAGTCATCTGTAGCTGACGGTTCTGTTTAAGCTTATTTGGATGGCAAATAAATTACTTTTATGGCACTGAAGCATAAAAGTCTAGTTTACAGGGCTCTGTTTCTGTTTTTTGCCATTTACTTTTAAGTTTTATTTTAGAAGTTGGTCTTGTGCCCGGGAAAACTCATCTGGGAAGAGAAAGTACTGACTTTAGGGCATAGGTCTTGTATTGTTCCAGTTCACTAAATAAAGCCATTTTTTTCTTATCTGCAAAACTGAAACCCACTCCAGGATATTTTTCTTTTCCCAATACACAAGTACCCTGCCAATTCTATTACAGCATCATAATTCTAAGGCCCACGTTTACATTTCTAAGAAACAATGTTTAATTACTCCAGAAGCAAAATATAAGAGAGCTACTCAAATTGTTAACGAATCATAACTACAAGAGTTGCCTCATACCAGGGGTACAGACAGAGAAGAAAGGTAGAAGATGGACCAGGGACTATGCTACATCTGTTGGCTTTTCCTCCCTAATACTCAAAAAGCATTAATTGAACTTCCTGGGAAATTCTTCCATCAAACTGTTGATAATGGTAACTCATTTTTAAGACTATCCACATGGAATATCATAGTTGGGAATTTTTGTACATTTCAGAAATATCTGGAGAAAATGCAATTGAAAAACATCCAATTTTGGGGACAAAAACATTACAGAAACACTTGTGTGCCTAAAGCCCTTTTTAGTCTTGGGAAACAGTAAGACAAAAGCAGGTCCCCAATACAGGTTCACAATGAAGTTCTTGATGAGGGAACACAAGGCGACTCAAAGCAAGTTCTAAAAAAACAAAATCTGCTGTACTTGCCTCTTATGCCAATAAGACATGGAAGAAATGTTTTTAAGAATAACAACTAAATCGTCAGTATCAATAACTCAAATGCATTGCTATTCCATGAATTCATTGGTGCGGACCAGAAAAGTGATAGTTTTTAAAAAAAAAAAACAGCACCCTCATTTAAAATTTACAAGGAGGTGTGGCCATGGAATGAGGTCAGAGTCCCAAATGCCCAAATGTCCAACAGGATTTTCTGAGTCATTGCCATCTCTTCCTGGGACATAATGTTTTGATTCTACACTGTGATATACAATAGAGGTAAGTCTTTCTTTTATCATCACTCATCTCGAATGTCAGAATACCTTTGCTCTGAGTCTAGCAGAGGAAGTTAACCCAACATTATATAAGGGAGTTGAAACAAGGAGAGTCCACTATATTCATTTTCAAATGAAAAACAAAAACGCCTACCAGAAAACATAATTCAGGATAAAATTCCAAGTGTGACTGGAAAATTGAGAAATAGTATCTACCACTAGAGATCATATTTTATTAAAACTTTCTTTTGAAATATTTCCTTAATTGTGTATGCTTTTCCCCTCTAAGAACAGTTTGAATTATTTAATCTTTTATGAATTCAACATTTCTTTATTTTTTCCGTATGTGGATATTTGGCAGATATTAATGACTTTTGTTTTATGATTTTGTTCATGTACCATGTCTATAAGCTTTTTTTCATATTCTAGTCTTTCTAGTCTTCTAGTCTTTCTCTAACAATTTCATCTCCCTGGAACCAGATGAAAGCCCCCAAAATTCAATGATAATTCAGGCCGTTTATCACACTACACTGCCTTAATAGGCGTTAATTAGGAGAAGGGGGGCGAAAAGGAGAGATACAAAGGATACAAAGACGCAGTTATCTTGGGTGGGTAAGTCCACAATACAGATGAGGACTACAGTTAATAACTTCATACTGTATACTAGACATTAACTAAGACAGCAGATTTTACGTACTCTTACTACCTAAGAAAAGAAAGCTAACTATATAAAATGAGGGATAATGTTCATTTTTTTGCGTGTAGTAATCACTGCACTATAAATACACACACCAAGATATCATGCTGTACTCATTCAATGTCTATGGTAAAAGATAAGGAAAAAATAAAACCTTAAAAACACATACAACTTAGCTCACCTAAGGAAACATAGGAAGTGCTGATGAAGCAAAATAATTTATTAATGCTTTTAATATTGGGAGAGAGGGGAAGGGTGTTTGGACCAGGCCACTTCAAAAGTCTGAAGTGGAATGTAGGAATTTCCAGGACATTTAGGAACATACCAAACTTGGATGATAAATTCTGTGGTCACGCTACGTAAGTTGTATCTATTCAAACAGTTTCAGCTATCAGCTACAGATAACCCATTTCAGGTTCTGCACTAGACCAACTAAATCAGAATCTCTGTGGTAAAACTCAAGCATCTGTATTTTAAGGCTACTGGCTTGATTCTAATGAATGCTCAGGATGAGAAATCACTGCTCTAGCCTTTCCTGCCTCAGCCTTCAGGTCTAAGAGCCTTCAGGTCTAAGAGGCAGAGTCCTAACCACAGCAGAGGGTTATTGTCAGGGAAGAAACGGGCAGTAGGGGAGGGGTGGGAGCAGGCGACCATGTCTGAGCCAAGAGTGGAAGGAAAATTTTAGGAATTCATGGACTTTTTTTTAAAAGGAAACTGAAAACCTGTTAACATTTATTGTCGTGCTCTAAAATAATAATGTACAAATTTCAGGTGTATGCAGATTTTCACTGACTTTCAACAAATTACATCATCCATTAAGAAAATGCCAATATCATTTTGAAGATAACAAAGCTATAAACCCTTACTCATGTTTAAGGCTATTTCCTTACTCATATTTTGTTCTCTATGCATTAGGTCAATTAAAAACTACAATTTAGGGAAGACACTTTCATTGTAACGCTGTGACATCACAAAATGGAGTGATTAAGTAATTTGCAGTGTTCAGTATGTATGTGCATTAAAGATCATCCGCTTACCCAGCAAGACATGCATAACAAGTACAGAATTTTCCTTTTTTTCATAATTTTGTTTCAGAAACACGAAAATAAACTCACTCAAAACAGACCTAAAATGTTAGGTATAAATTTTCCCCATAAAACACAGAGGTAAAAATAGAGTGGTCAAACTGATCTCACAGCAAGAGGGGCACTTCAAAATCAACATATACATGCCTCTCTCTCTCCAAAGAGGTGGGAGTTTCAAAAAAACCGTGAGCTCTCTTTATGAATTTACATATGAAGCCCATAATACGATAGGCAAGGTACTAAAAGCATTATGGCTTGTCAAGTTATTTCTTGCTTATACAAGTTTGAAACCTTAAGACTGAATGAACTATTCACAATTATTCTACTCATTAATATGTCCGTACCTTCACATAAACAAGACATATACACTTATATATACCTTCTATTGAAGGCATTAACTTTAAAAAGCAGTGAACATAAAAAGCCATTTCTTGATGTATTTTATTCCATTGTATAACTAAAAAAGCATCATTTATATCTTTTAAGTATTTCACCTACCTTTTACCTATAGAACAGGCTGTCGGTTTAATTTTCCTGGGGAAAATGAGAGGTCCTCTTAAGAGCAAGATTTAGTATGTTCTTTTCTAATATTAGTGACGTATGAATGGTGACGTATCCTTTACAGTATGAAAAGGATATCGACTTGTCTCCTAGTACTGAATGCCTTGCACTACCTATCATGGCAAACAGTGCCCTAGTGCCTTCTCCTCAGTAAGCTCTAGATCAGTGCCCAGTGACTAAAATATAATGCAATCCACCTATGTCATTTAAAATTGTCTTTAATAATATATTTTACTTGGGCAGCGCCTATGGCTCAAAGGAGTAGGGTGCTGGCCCCCTATGCCAGAGGTGGCGGATTCAAACCCAGCCCCAGCCAAAAACTGCCAAAAAAAAAAATAATAATAATTATAATATATTTTACTTAAGCTAATATATCCCAAATATTAATATTATTGTCTCAACATACCATCAACATTTAAAATTAGCTATTTTACATTATTCATTTTTTTTTGTTTGTTTTGTTTTTTTTTTTTTTTTTGTAGAGACAGAGTCTCACTTTATCGCCCTGGGTAGAGTGCCGTGGCGTCACACTGCTCACAGCAACCTCCAGCTCTTGGGGTTAAGCGATTCTCTTGCCTCAGCCTCCCTAGTAACTGGGACTACAGGTGCCCGCCACAGCGCCCGGCTATTTTTTGTTTTGCAGTTCGGCCGAGGCCGGGCTTGAACCCGCCACCTTTGGTATATGGGGCCGGCGCCCTGCTCGCTGAGCCACAGGAGCCGCCCTACATTATTCATTTTTAATGCTAAGTCTTTGAAACGTAACATTTACACTGATAGCATATTTCAAGTTGGACGTTGAATTTCTACTGGAAATCCTTGATCCTAAAATGTAGAGTTGAAAAAGTAAATTAACATACTCAGGTTGTTCCAATCATTGGTTAGAATATCAATTTTAAAGTTTCAATTAAAATTAAATAAAATTAAAATTCAATCCTTCAGTCATGCCACCATATCTTAAGTATTCTTTAGCCAAATGTAGCTATTGGCTGTAGCACTGTGCGCAGCTCAGTTCCAGACCATGAGAACACAGTGGTGCTTGGACACTACCCTGGTATTCTTGGAAGGAATGCTCCAAATGCGATGTTCAGAGGAGCCCCAAAGAAAGAAGCTGTGATAGCTGAGGCCCAAATAAGGTTCACTCCAATGTGGGCAGCTGAGAATGGTTCACCCTCACTAGCCTGAATGCGTGCTGACTAATAGGGCTCTCGGAGGACTTGCATAGCAGATCCGCCTTCTTATGTGACAGCCACAGAGTTGGCTCTAGAAGCAAAAGTGACTGAGCATCTTATCCTGAAGCTGCCTAAAGCACAATGTGGGTAACTGAGACAAAAACTCTAAGGTCCCTAGAATCCAGCACCTCTGGAACTGCTTCTAAATTTGGTTGTAAACTGCCTCTCAAATAACATTTTATAGTCACAGTCACCTCCTGAATTCACACGTTAAGAAGATCAGTGGTAAGCCAGATAAATTATATCCCGTGTTATTTTTTCTGAGCCAGTTGCAGTCACTCTTGTCACTGCTGCTCACTTACAGGACGCAGGATGGTGGACGGTGCAGAATATGTCAGGTGGACACGACTGAGACCGCGGTACCTCCAATGAGGAAGGCGTGGGGGGATAAATTAATGAAATTCTACAAGTTTTTAAGAAAAAATATTATACTGACCATATTTTCCTCAAAATTTAAAAAACCCACAAAATTACATGGTCTGAGAGAGGCAGAATAAATCAGTACAACCCTAGGAAATCTGCCTTTGAAAATAAAACAATGGGCAAAAAATATATAGGGAATCACATAAAATGTGTTAATTTACAATGTTTGAATATTAACTTCCACAGATGTTCAAATGGCAGATCACTCTGGATTACCATTTCAAACTCCTCCCAAATAAATCTTTACCAGAATTAAAGGGAAGGTCTATGAAGTAAGCAGTCCTCTCCTTCCTCTTTATTTTTGTTTGATTTTGATGATGTAGCAGCCAGTCATGAGAAAGAAGGGAGAAAGGCACAGAGAAACTAGCTCCTGGACACCATGGCTACCACAACTCATAAAGCACAACCTTTCTCCTGCCTCATGAGTCTTCATTCAATATAGACACTGGTTTAAGCCTCCAGCAGGTCCCTTTCCCAGGTGGCCACACCCTCAGGTGGCTGTGTGTGTTTGACAGCCCTTACCCACCCCCAGGGCTCCATCTGGCCCCCCTCCCCATGAGCTCTAATGTCACCTTTGGTGTGCTTGCCATAGTTCCCTTTAGTTTACAGTTGTAGATTTTTTTTAATTACTTGATTATTGCCTGTCATTCCCTAGACGTGAGTGCCATGAAGCACCTGTTGTGTTCACCACGTAAGCCCGTTTCCTAGCATGGAAACTTCTGCCCCATGGATGTTCCATACGTCTTTTAGTTGAATGAATTAATTCTCTATTTGGTTAGTTCAAAGACCTCTGTTCACTCTCAAATTCTAAAACTCTTATATGACACCTTCCTTAAATAAAGCCCTTTCACCTTCAAATAAAAAGATCAGTAGCTGATTGTTTATAAAAATATATAATTTCTTTCCTTGTTGCCAGCTTTGCCAACATGCAGTTTTTAATGCTAGAAATTAAGCAAACTGAGTGGCTGTGGATACAGGCGGTGCGCAAACTTGGAGAAAACTGATGTCAGCAGAACTGTCACCCTCTACCATTGCCCCAGAATATCACAACATGGGGAAGACACATGGGCCTCATGTTTCATGCCATATGTGGCGCATGTCGCAAAAACACCGAGCACAACAGACAAGACGGTGTTCATGCCCACTCTGCAAGAAATGAAAACCTGGTTTTAAATTGTGGTGACAGGTTAAAGGACACAAACAGCTAACTTGTACTCAAATAGGTTCAGTTCGTTAGCACTTACTGAAATACACACTCTTCCTCTCAATCATTTCCTCTTTAGTTTAGGAATGGGGGTAGGAGAGAGAGAGAGAGAGAGTCTGTGCACATGTTGCTGTACAGTGCATAGGGAAAAGTCTTCTTGTGGTCTCTTGAAAACATACAGAGACCACTTTTAACCTGGTACCATGTTTGAACCTCTTCTCTTCTCTCAGGCCCAAAGTCAATGAGGCTTTGTGGATACTCAGAAAATGCTTGGGAGGAGACTGTTTTTACCTGGGGTTCAGGTGTATAATGCAGCTTGGGAGATCACACAATTACACACTACATGTGTCCCCTGCAGGAGACGAGCAAGCGAGGAGAAAAAAGCAAGTTCCCAACAGACAACTAAATTGTTTTCCATCAATTCTACTTCAAAAAGTATATACTGTAGCAATGTCTAGAAAAACTTAAATCCCCATAAATTAACTTATGATGTTAATTGTCAATTACATGAAAAACAAATCTATTTTTAAAAACCCACTGCAGTATATTTTAAAAAAGCAATTCAAGTTAGGAAGTTCACATTTATGAACTCTTTTAAGTAACAGACTGGCAAATGTCACCAAATTTTAATGGCATCCATTTACATCTCACGTTCACCTTCTTAACTACAGGAAGAAAAGAAGAACCGGAGAGGATGGAAGAGGAGCAGGTGATGAGAAAGTCTCAGGATAACCCTTTCCCAAAGGCTAGATAATAAAAGATGTTCACAAATACTTACTATAAAAAGATTACGCACGCTACTGAGCATTTACTTCGTTTTTCCAGAAATTACTCCAATTCTGTCTTATGGTCTTTTCCTGACACTAAGTGGAAATACAAGTTAGCATTACCCCAGATGACACAGGGCACTGTCAGTGGAAACTATGATCAGACCACACGAAAGTCTCTGCTCACTTCCAAAGCAAATCAGGTCTAATGACGAGAGTACCATCTTTCTCCTCTGTCTGCACCACATCTGGAACACACAGGGGAACATGTCTGCCCTTCTCTTCTACCCTGTGATGAACAGGAATGCAGGAGATGGGAAATCAAACCTGCACTTGGACTAAGCCAAGTAAATGTCCACAGGACCCCAAATTCTGGCAACTTTGGAAAGGCACCTGTGACCTCTGAACCCCCCTTCACAAATCCCTGACTTCCTGGCTCACCCCACGGGGTCACAGGGTTACAATGCATCCACCTCAACTCCCAACCTCCTGCTTTGATCAAAGGGTGACTCATCACCTTTAATCTGCAGCTACCTCCTGGGGAGGAAAGCTGGGCCCTGCTTCTCACATCCTTCCCTGCCCTCAGTTCCGCTTCACCCCATAAACTGTACCAGAGAGGAACAGGCCCTCTGTGTGCCACACACCCTCCTGGAGTGAAGCTGTCCATCAGGAAGGGGCTCCTCCCCTCTGCTTCTCCACTCTTCCCTGCCCCACCCCTCACTGGTCTGCAACCTGGTTAGTAGACAATAAATGACAATTATGTTCCTCATATGTCTGAGGGCCTGAGATTTTACATGATGCTTTAAGTGATACCAATAAAAGCATTTAACATGCCAAATGTAATTTGAAATAATGCATAGAAATAGAGAAATTTAAAATGGAAGAGAGGTAAGGATTCGTTGTTTCTGATAGAAAACATCTGATGCTAGCAACATTAAAGAACAGCTCCCATCTCAACTGCAAGGGAATGGCTGTCTTCCTTTAGTACTTTTTGGGATTTGGGGCAACACACCAGAGACACTCAATAGGTTCAGTTGGCTAACACTGACGGAAATATGATTCTCTCTTTCAATTATTTCCTCTTAAGTAGTGGGGGGTAAGAGTGTGTGTGTGTGTGTCTGTGTTGCTGCAGAGTGCATGGGGAGGAGTCTTCTTTTGATCCCTTGGAAATAAATAGAAATTGAAGTATCTTCAGCCTGATACCATGTTTGAATTTTTTTCTCTGCTGTCAGGTCCAAATGTCCAGGGTACTCACAGCCCAACAGGGATAAAGTTCTGATGTAAACTATTAGTTCCCACTGCTGCTATAACAAATAACCACAAACATAGTGGCTTAGATTCTGTATTTGTCTATTTGCTATCCATTAATTACAGAGCCAGCTCATGCCTGTCATCTTAGCACTCCAGGAGGCAAAGGCAGGTGGATTGCCTAAACGCTTCGGTTCAAGATCAGCCTGAGCCACAGCCAGACCCCATCTCTAAAAAATAGCCAGGCATTGTGGTGGGTGCCTGTAGTCCCAGCTACTCAGGAGGCTGAGGCAAGAGAATCACTTGAGCTCACAAGTTGGAGGTTGCTGTTGAGCTCACAAGTTGGAGGTTGCTGTGAGCTACGACACCATGGTACTCTACCAAGGGTGACAAAGTGAGACCCTTTCTCAAAAAAAAACAAAAATTACAGAGCCAACAGGAACTTATTATCTGATGGTTCTAGAGGTCAGAAGTCCAAAGTGAGTCTTATTAGCATAAAACCAAGGTGGCCACAGGGCCATATTCTTTTAGGAGGCTTGTTTCTTGCCTTTTCTGATAGTGGTGAGACAGAGAAAAGGTTAAATTGTGTTTTAAGTCCTAAAGTACTTTAGGACAACTTACTTGATTGTTAAAGTTAGAATCGGAGCCTTTCATGCATCAATTACCTGAAAAGTTGAATCACACTGAACTCTTCTCAACATCTGGGGAAAGCTCCGCGCTGGAGTCAAGGAAACAGGTCCTGACTCCCAGCCTCACCACTCAACTCCCTGGGTTAAGTTGCAGAAGTCACTTCACATCTGAGTCCCCATTTCCTCTAATGAGAAAAAAATACCAAGCTGCACCATCTATGAGTCCTTCTGTTTCAGGAGTGAACTGCCACTACTAACCTAGAATGTGAATTCCAATCACATATCTCAGTCATGATCACAAACTGCGGGTTTATTTTTGCTTCATAACCAACAATGTAACATCTTTACACAGCAAGGAAAGTGAAAGAGAAATGAAAACCCAAAGGCCAAAACTATTCGAATTTCTCCTTAAGCAATTTATCTCATGAAGAAATATCCAACTTCCCCCTTTATCAGGATGTTTAGAAATCACAGCCATGAAGGCCCAACAGAAATATTTACAGGCGTATGATCAGAAAACACATGCTTATGATTATTTTTAAAAAGAAGAAGAAAAAGGAGGTAAAGGAAGGGGAGGAAGAGGAGTTCCCATCCTTAGCACACAGGCAGTCCTCCGTGGAGGCTCCAAACAGAAAATGCTCCACAATGTTTGCTCCTCTGTTCCTGCAGGACACAAGCATGTTTTCAAAGTAAATATGAATGGATAAAAGGCAGAAGACTTCTGGAAAATAAATATGTAAAATAGCATGGAAAGAACACATTATTGTTCACGAGTCAGGAAGCTGTGGAGCCCAGCCCAGGAAGTGCTCTGTAACCTAAGGTGTGCCCTTCCAAGTGGGTCTGCTTGTAAAGGATCAGAGATAATTCCAGACGTGTGTGATTTAATGTCAGTCCAACCTTCCTTAGAGAAAACATGTTTAAACTCAGAACAGTTAATCTGGAAAGTCTAGGTGAAGATTATTTCAATTTATTCTCACTACTGAGAATAGTGAAGCAGAGGTCTAAGAAAGCAGAGGCCTACTGGCTTGCCTCTCCAAACCCAGATCAATTTTGTCCAGGAAATAGCACCAGGACCTAATTGCCTGTCACTTAGCCAGGCATCAATTAGATGGAATTTTCTCATCCATCTGAGTTTCTGCTCATTGTACCTCAGCCCATATCAAATATGGCTTGGACCACATTCCCTGATGCACCCATTTCTCTCACCAAAGCATTAGGAATGGAAGAGCCTGTATGTTGCTCATTGGATAATGGTCAGTACCTTGTCTGGTTCCTTGTAATAAGGGTTGAAAACTCTGTGGATAATGTTGTGATGATAAAAATGGCAAAAAATTACTTATGCTTTGAGCTCACTTACTTCAAAGCACTGCATTAATTCCTGTCAAATTTTTCTAATGTATCTCATTCCTGGGATAATAAGAAAAGGAGGCAAAAGGGTAAACTTGTAGAAAGTCAAAGGCTGAAGGCAGAACAAGACCAACAAGACTTATGGTCTGCCTGCTTCGCTCCGCTACAATTTCACGCTGATTCAGTCTGAGGAGGGGAAAGGCAGACAATTGGAAATTAAAATGCCACTATCATTACGCAAACTTTTCCAGGACACTTGCCCAACGTGTTTCTTCAGAATTAAACTATCCCACCGCCTCGAGCCATCACATCATCCTATTCTGCGTGGCTATAGGGAGGTTGCACAGGGATAGACTCAAGGAGCAAGCCCCACTTGTTGCAGCAACCTCCAGCAGCCACAAGCACCCACCTGAGTTTCTGAGTACTCTCCATACCCCCATCCCAGTGAGGGTTGCCAGATAAAATACAGGATGCTGAGTTAGATCTCAATTTCAGAAAAATAACAAATAACTTTTTAGTATAAATATGTCCCAAATATTACTTAGTACGTATGTATATACCCCCAAAAGTTGTTCATACAAAACATATTTTACCGAGCATCCTCTATCTTTATTTGCTAAATTTGGCAACTCTACTCCTAATTCTTTTAATTTTCCTCCAAGGTCTTCTATAATCCAAGGAGAAAAAGAAAATCTGGCCAAAGAAACAACTAGAGAGTATGAGAGAAAATCAACAAGCTAATTTAAGGTGGGGGGAGTTCAATAATAGTAAAGGCAAATGATTTCAGAGAGCTCTGTAGTAATCAACAAAAAAATGCATGCATTATTGAAATTAAAGGGTAATTTTGTGTTTGGTGCATTATTGAAACTAAAGGGTAATTTGGTATTTGAAATAATCCCAGAAAAAGGCATTGGAGGTCTGCAGATCATAACCCCTTTTCAGAGTACTTTGAACATTAAAATATCCAATTAGAAAGAGGAAGATGGGTTAAAAGGAGTTTTGCTTTTGTTTTTGTTTTTTGAGACAGTCTAACTTTGTCACCCTTGGTAGGGTGCCATGGCCTCAGAGCTCACAGCAACCTCAAACTCCTGGGCTCAAACAATTCTCTTGCCTCAGCCTCCCAAGAAGATGGGAGTACAGGTGCCCACCACAACGCCTGGCTATTTTTAGAGACAGGGGTCTTGCTCTTGTTCAGGCTGGTATCAAACTCCTGAGCTCTGGCAATCCATCGGCCTTGGCCTCTCAGAGTGCTAGGATTACAGGCGTGAGCCACCGTGCCCAGCAAAAAGAGTTTTTAACAACATGTTTTTGGTTAACCAATGTTTAACATATTTTCTAAGGCAGTTTCCCTCAGCTGTCTGCAATAGATGCAACTGTTAAATTTAGTGGTAACATTCAGTGTTAGCTCCTATGGTTTTCCACTTAATTATTTACTTGCTTGAGTGACACATACTTATGCTCCCTAGATTCTTTCCTGTTAGACACACAACACCTCTGCCACACCATCTTTGGATACAACCCATTTGGCTTATGTAAGGAGGGTGGCTGACAGAAAGAGAATGGCCGACAGAAGATTTCAGGGAAGCTTGAGTCAAGGTCAGGAGGAGGAAACTGGATGGTTTCCCAGTACCTCAGAGCTACAGTGTGGCTGTTATCCCCAGTGATCAGACACACCCATGCTCAGAACACAGGGCCACGCCAAAAAGAAATAAACTAGAGACTGTCCAATGTCTGTGCTCAACACATACAACGAAGAACAAGCCTTCTCTTTTCCAGATAAGAGACACTGCAAGAGGCATGGAATTATTTATAAGGCGGAGCCATGAGACATAGATGCTCTATTATAAAAATACAGCCATTTATTCAGTAAGGAATAATTACTTATTTACCAAAAAATTGTTGAGCCAGGCTGGGTACGGTGGCTCACACCTGTAATCCAAAGCACTCTAGGAGGCTGATGTGGGTGGATTACCTGAGCTCACCAGGTCAAAACCAGCTTGCGCAAGAATGAGACTCCGTCTCTAAAAAATAGCCAAATGTTGTGGTGGGCACCTGTAGTCCCAGCTATTTGGGAGGCTGAAGCAAGAGAATTGTTTGAGCCCAAGAGTTTGAGGTTGGTGTGAGTTGTGATGGGACAGTACTCTACCCAGGGGGACAAAGTAAGATCCTGTCTCAAAAAAAAAAAAAGAAGAAGAAGAAAAGAAAAACAATTGTTGCACCATGGCCATCAATAAACAAGTTCTCTGATAAACAGAATTTCAGCCTGGCATTCAGATAAAGAATAAAGAATACATTCTACAGCAGGCTCTCCATTTTATTTTAAAGCATCAATGTCCTTTAATTAAGAAATAAGAGTAATGACAAGCATTTTTGGGGTGTCATTGTGCTAAGAACTTTGTATAAATTTATCTCATTTGATCCTTACCAAACCGCTGTGAGTTAAAAAAAAGTTCTTCTATTTGGCCAGAAGACTCAATCTACAAGAAGTTAAGTAGCTTTTTGAAGGCTACAGATACAGTAAACAGCAGGAGACTAATTTCAGTCTTCCACTGAGTAATCCAAAACCATACTTTTCATCCTGATTGGATACTCTATCACAGATTAAGTGATAAAGTAAATGAAGGTGTAAACTATTCTAGGAAACTCACTGAAATTTCTCTGGCCTTCCATAATACAATAAAGCTAGAATCTTCAAAGAGCTTCTGATGTCCAAAACACCAGGCTTATTCAGTATGAATCAAAAATTCCTCCCTGGCACTTCTGAGGTTTAGAGAAGTTAAGTTGCTTCCTCAATGCCACACAGCTCGAATGAAAAGAAATGAGATTCAAATTCTGATCTTTCGAATCTGTGTCCTCAGCAGTCAGCTTTAAACCTTGAGCTGGATCCATGAGCTCTAAATTATTTGTTAACATCCAGGTTACAAACCCGACTACAACACGCTAGCTACTACGTACTAATTTTCAGGTTTATCAAATGAGCTCCTTTCTCCTAATACAGAAGAGAGTATCTGAACACTTGGAACTCAGAAGTTGGATAACAAGAGTTAGGTAGTGCCATTCATCAACTGATGGGCACTTGGGCTGGTTCCCTATCTTTGCAATTGTAAATCAGGCTGTGAAAAACATTCTCGGATGCGGCACTGGGCTGGTACCCTGATCTAAGACACAAGCCTCGCTTATGTCCCTAACATCCTGGGCACTGGTGAGCACATGGGAGGCCTGCCGTTACATTCTGTGACCCAAAAGCAACCAAGTCCTACATGATCACTGCAGGGGGAGAGGAAACTCATCAGGGCGGGGCTTGGAAGACGACGGAGTAGTAAGGCCACCTACACCGTGCTGTGGAAATTCAACTGGTCTTATTAACCTAAGACTTATTTCATTCAAGGTTTTGTGATAATTCAGATGAAGCTGAGCCCCATTTGGATTTGATGAAAAAATTTAGATTACAAGAAGACGTTGAACTAACCGCTGGGGATAAGTCATTTAACCTTTTTAAAAGTATCTACTTACCTCTGAGCAATAAGATAAATTACTAATCACTCTCCTCTATTCATAAATGTAACTTTTAAAAATTTCTAATCTTACTTTTCCTTTACTCAAGGATTATTTTCCCACAATTTGCATCAAACACACGCTTTTACACACAGTCTCTATCCTCCAAGCAAGTCACCCCCCTGTCATTCCACACAGTACGGACGTCTCTTTCTGTTTCTCATGTTCTGTCTTCAGAGAGAGGGAGAGGAGGAGCCCCCACCAGACGGCGGCTGACGTACTGCAGGGCGTCACACGAAGGGCTCTGAGGAGTAAAGAGAAGAACAAGACCAGCCCTGCCCCGGGAAGCAGCCCTGAGGGAAGGCAGCAGGCTGTGCTGCTCTGCCTGAGTGCAGCCCAGCATGCAGGAACTTACACTTTTAAGGGGTAGGAGAGGTGGACATGTGATCCCCGTATTGCTGAGTCTTACTCTGTGACCATCCCCTATGCTCCAAGTAAAAATTTGATTCTATAGAATATTCAATCTGCTCTGCAAGCCCCACTTCCCATGGAGCAGATGCCTGTAAAGGTAAAACCAAACAGACAACCAGAGCTAGAATGACTTTTTTTTTCTTTCTTTCTTTTTTTTTTTTTTTTTTTTTGTACAGACATAGTCTCACTTTATGGCCCTCGGTAGAGGGTTGTGGTGTCACACGGCTCACAGTAACCTCCAACTCCTGGGCTTAGGCAAGTCTCCTGCCTCAGCCTCCTGAGTAGCTGGGACTACAGGCTCCTTGCCACAACGCCTGGCTTTTAATTTTGTTTTGCAGTTCAGCCGAGGACGGGTTTGAACCCGCCATCTTCGGTATATGGGGCCACGCCCTACTCATTGAGCCACAGGCGCCACCCCTAGAATGACTTTTGCAATTAAATTGCTTTAAAATGCTAACACAGCTCAGCGCCTATAGCTCAGAGATTAGGGCGCCAGCCACATACACCGGGGCTGGTGGGTTGGAACCCGCCCAGGCCTGCTGAACAGCAATGACAACTACAACAACAACAAAAAAAAACAGCCAGGTGTTGTGGCAGCACCTATAGTCCCAGCTACTTGGGAGGCTGAGGCAAGAGAATCACCTAAGCCCAAGAGTTTGAGGTTGCTGTGAGCTGTGATACCAGAGTTTGAGGTTGCTGTGAGCTGTGATACCACAGTACTCTACTGAGGGCAACACAGTAAGACTCTCAAAAATAAATAAATAAAATGCTAACAGAATCAATCACACAGCAACAGGTGATCAGTCACAACAAAATTCTGTGATGCTAGTGCTCAGTGTTTGTTTAAACTGCATGATGAAATAATACCATAGAAGAGATTCAATGACCAGCATTTTTGAGTACATTAAATGGAAACATATATCCTTGACAAATAATTGTACACATCTGCAACTTGCAACATATACTTTGGGTGTGTGTGTGTATAACTAGCTGGTCAAGACTCAAAATGTCTTTCTTACTAGGGGTCATGATTTAAGAAGCCTGGAAAACATTCTTAGCCTCAGTAGTTAACTCAGTTTGGATAATCACAGCCAAAGCGAGCAGCATAAGGACCATGACCCAAGGAGAGGCAAACAAAAATGAGTCAAAATAAACACTTCCTCAGAAGGACCAACCATATAGTTCACAAACTTGACCTCAACTCTGTTATTCTTGGCTTGAAATGATCCAAGTATCAGAGAAAACTAGTGCCAAACACCTGAAAGATTTCAAACGCAGGTGTCTAGAAGGCACATAACAAAAAAACAAACATCATCAAGTTCTAAAAGACAGGAAGCCACTGTCCCAAACCAAAAAGACATTACTAGAATAAAAATGTTCATGTTACTATGTTACAAGCCTAGCAAGCAGACAGTGCATGCACCCGGCACGCTTGAAGACTGCCCCTGGAACACCCACACAGGCAGCGTTACATGGCCCATGCATCAGTAGGGGAAAACACACTAACATATTCACACAAATTATCTTTTTAGTCTACTAAATGTTTACTTTGGAATATCCAGACAAATATTTTTGTTTTTGAAATGGGCTTTTAAAGGGTTAACAAAAGAGATGGCTAATGCATTTGCCCTACGTCTTTTCCAATCCCACTTTAATCCATTCATTATCTCCATAAGCAAAATGAACTGTGTTCGTGAACACTGACTCAATTCATTTAA
The DNA here is from genome assembly GCA_963573935.1 of Arctocebus calabarensis. Classification (NCBI taxonomy): domain Eukaryota; kingdom Metazoa; phylum Chordata; class Mammalia; order Primates; family Lorisidae; genus Arctocebus; species Arctocebus calabarensis. The sequence continues at coordinate 17,206 of CAUYON010047275.1, forward strand.
CAAAAACCAAAGCCGAGCACTGTGGCTCATGCCTGTAATCCTAGCACTTGGGAGGCCAAGGTGGGTGGATTGCCTGGGCTCACAGATTCGAGACCAGCGTGAGCCAGAGCGAGACCTCGTCTCTAATAGCCGGGCATTGTGACGGGCGCCTGTAGAACCCGCTACTTGGGAGGCTGAAGCAAGAGAGACGCTTGAACCCAAGAGTTTGAGGTTGCTGTGAGCTGTGACGCCACAGAACTCTACCAAAGGGTGACAAAGTGTGACCCTGTCTCAAAAAAAAAAAAAATCAACTAAGTAGGTACTAGGCTGTAGCCATAGTTCAAATGTAAGGTAAATTGGTTGTCTCCAATTTATTTGTAACCTGTGTAGTTGAGGGGCTATAAACATGGAAGATACAAATATTTCTAAAGCAAAACTATTTAAAACTATCAAAGATGGCCGACAGTTCTTGACATTGTAATAGTTCTTCAAAAATAAATATCAGACAACTATTTTGAAAAACACAACAGAAAATTACAAGTGTTCACAAAGATATGAAGAAATTGAACCTTTGTGCCTTGCTGGTAAGAATGCAAAAGGATGCAGCCCCTATGGAAAACAGTATGGGCGTTCCTCAAAAAAGAGAAAAATAGAATTACCACGTAATCCAGCAATTCCACTTCTGGGTTAGAAAAAAAAAAAGAATTGAAAGCAGGGCCTTAAACAGATATCTGCAACCCCATGTTCACAGCACCCTTATTTATAAAGGCCAAAAGGTGGAAGCAACCCCACCACCCACTGACAGAAGAATGGATAAACGACATATACCCTGTATAGAAAATGAAGTATTATTCAGCCTTAAAAAGGAAGGAAATTCTGACTCGTGCTATTACACAACATGGATGAACCCATGTTACTAAGTTAAAGAAGCCAGTCACAAAAAGAAAATAAAAACAGAAAGTTGAAAGGTGGCTGCCAGGGGCTGGTGGGAGGAGGGAATGGAGAATTGTTTAATGCTACAGAGTTTCAGTTTTGCAAACTAAAAAGAGTTGGGGGGATGGTTTGCACAATTTAAATATCATATGACACTTAAAATCAGTCAAGATGGTAAATTTTACATGTATTTTATCACAATTATAAAATTCATATATCCAGCAGCGTTTAGCTCTTAGGTTTTATTTCATCACAAAGTGTTGCCTGAGGTTCTTGGAAGCAGAAAACAATTTTCCAAGGGCTCTTCGTAAGTTGAACCTCAGGCTTTGCAGCCACCTAAGCATTTCCCCTACAAAAAGCCCATCCGGGAAGGCCTGGCTCTTTAACTCATTGTCTAACCATCGGCCTTGCAAAACCATTTCCTCAAAACATAAAACAGGGCTGTTTTGCATCTTTTTTTTTTAAGTGATGAACTACAAAAGAAAAAGTTACAGGGAGTGCAGAAATATAGACAACTTTTTTCCCTTGAATTTTCTGAAATTAGATTTTTTTTTATTTTAGCCTGTAGAATTTCAACCTGAATTTTTTTTCTTAAACCTGTTGAATATTATCCATTCAAAAAAAATAAAATAAAAAAAAATAATAATGAAAAATAAAAAAAAGAATATTATCCATTCAAATGTAAAAGCCTCTATAATTTTGCAACCATCTATTCCCCCAGACAGGCAAGTTCCTGTAATGCCTATTTTTATACAGATTGTACAATGAACAAGAACCCCGTCTGCAACAGCAGGGGCAGACAAAACCACCCCTGGGCTGCTCAAAAGAGTCTGCTTTTGCTCGTAAAGAAATAACCAGTGTTTCTGTGAAGGCAAACATAGCGAGAATAAGATGGAGTCGGGCAGGCTGGGGCAGACATGACACAGCTGGTCTGGTCGGTTTAGGTCCTGCCTGACCCTCACCCCCATCTCCCATTCCTACTGTTTTGTAAATTTAGCTCCCACCCTAAAGATGCCTATCTGGAGTAGTTTAGGTGGATTGATTTAGGAGATTAACTTTTGAATTGGAAAGTTGTAATAGGTCACTGAGTTATGCTGCTTATTATTTGGAATAGGGGTTGGTGTGGTCTTTGCCTTTTAGTTTTATGTATAAAACTGTAATTTTGGAAATGGAAAAGCTGAACAGTCTTGGAGAGGCTAGTCTCACTGTTCTCCAGAATCCCGGCCTTCTGACAAACAAAGTTTGGTGGACCTGTCCCTGTCTCTGAATATTAGCTGGCAGTGACAGGTGGCTGGACCCTCTTCGTCTGGTAACATCTGGGGAGAGATTACACTGTACACTGATCTACTTTGAAAAATGCCCCCAAAATTGTAAAGCTTAAAACCTACTGTCATTTCACTAGATCTATGGTTCTGTACCAATACATCAACACATAGCCACCTGTGTAGTGATAAGCCAACTATAAAACAGTATTAAAACCCTTTATAATCTAGCTATGCTTACAAATTTTGGAGGAATGGCATAGGATGGAAGGAGATAGTTTCTACGTATAGTGATCCTTGTTATTTGTGATGATAGTTTTGTTCTATAAAATCCCCTGGAACCCTGCATTAGTAAATACCAATCCTTCCCAGGGGAAATATAGGGTTAGGTTCCTACAAGCTTCTGGTCACAATATTTTCATCAACAGGCCAACTCATAACCTGTTTTACATTTCTGTTTCTAAAAAACACCTTATCTAATACTCCATATAAGTTGTTGGTTCATTAACATTGAACTTATGGCTATCACTTATGCTTAAAGAAAGTTTAGCTAAACACATGTATTTTTCTCCATAAGACGCATCACAGCTTCCTTGCACTCAAAAACACTAGACAGCACTTCAGCCCAATGAAGGAGGGCCATTTTAAACAGTGAAATCACCAACAAAAAGCACAAAAATGCAAAAGACACGGCACTTGGAGGGTAACAAGGGCACTCCGTTACAGCATGAGAAGGAAAGCAAAAAAGCAAAGCATCGCCTTGTGTAACCTCAGCTGAGTACGTGCACTGTGATCTGGGAGTTCCGAATAAATTTTAGCAAGTGGGCAATCACAAATTCAGAATCTGCAAATACTGAGGATCCAGGGCATTAACCAATCTGGGAACTTCCTTTGACCTAAGCTTAGAGTAACAAATATGATGCATATTCAAACCTACCAGTGGGGACCCTTTTACAAGGTCATTTAGAACTTCCAGGGCTCTTAGCTGCACAGACTGAGTGCTAGACACTATTTGCTCAAGGTGGTAGAAATGCTCCCTTCTGTCCTCCAACGTTAGCAGGCAAAGAGCTGGGCAAATGGCTAAGGGCCAGGGACCTAGCAGTGTGGACCAGCACCCCCCACCACCCCGTCTGCATGACTGTGATCCAATCACAGGCCGCTGGGCTCCCCATGATGGGATTTCCCACAGTCTCCAGAAGGCACTTCCTCAAAATCACTCCCTTTGTCTATTCATGCCTTCAACAGCTCACATGAATGTAACTTCAAGTTAGAATTCACTGACATTCTTGCACATTCTAACAAAGATAACCTCTGTTCCAAGACCTCTATTTCATCTCCATACATATGCTAAGATAAAATTCAAGTTTTAAAATATGCCCTAGTGTTCCAATGGCTATTCATGGAAACGCCAAGTGTCTTGCATCATGAAAATTGAGACATCTGACAGAGAGGCTGCAGCTACAGCAAGAGCCTTGTAAAGAACAACCGAGTTGGGTTTTTTTAAATCTCCCTAGAGCAATAAAGACACTTTGATTTACAGTCATTAGCAGACTATACCGAATCATGCTTCCTACCTGAAACTTAATGTTTAGGATCATGGTACCAGGTACCCTGGGAGTTCATTAGGATCACAGCATTTCTTCACAATTCACCAGCCCAACACACTTGGGTAATACAAGAGATAAGCAGCATTCGGGATGTGTTCCCAGGGAAGGAACCATTGGTGACCATGTCCACCCCATCCCCCGTGATAACCACCCAAACCTCAGCCCCTCCTTCTTTCCTCTGATACTAAAATAGGAAACACTGGTCTCAAAAACTTCTGCTTTTTAAAGTCTCAGAACTGGTTACCTTCCTTCTAAAAGCCTTTTTTGACATTACGACTAAAATTTCTTTTAAGCCTTTACTAAAGTTAGGATTAATACACTTAATTTTAAAGACATAGTTGCTATTTTTAATAACTTCCTCAGATTTTAACATCCCTTTCTTACATAAAATATTCAAAGAAAAAAAAAGGTCTGGCCTTGCTTTGGATTTCATGTGGCCGATTTTACTCTGTGCCAATTTGCCAGCAAAATTCTGTCTGCATCTGCAACAACTCCTATGTGCCTAGGGCCTTTCCTGTTCTTTCTGTTTCCTTGACTCTATTCCTGTCAGGTGCAAACACTCCAGAAATGTAGAATTATGACATAGGAACTCACACTGAGTCATAGCTGGAACTCATTTCTCTCCTGAGTTCACAATTAAAAACAAACAGAATCTAAAATTACATTTAAACATAAAGGTAGGGAGAAGTTTAAAGTGCAGATGTGGCCTCAGCCCCAGCTGGACATGCTCAGGGGAACAGATGCCAGTAATAAACCCAGGAGAGCTGCGGAGGTCAGCTTACATCCATCATGAATCCTAAGTGAAAATGCTAACATGACAACTGTACTGCAGCTGTGCTTATACCCACTCTGAAAGTGTGATGTGTAAAGGAATAAGTTGGAAGATTCCAGAAATGGTGTGGCAATGCACTGTAGGTCTGCCCCGGAATGAGGAGGAGGAGGTTGGAGTATTGCATGGCTAGGCCAGTCTGACATCCATTCAAGTCTGCCACAGGGCACCTGCTTCTTCACGGAGTCTGGGGAGATGAGAGGACAAAACTGCAAATGACCAGGAAAGACATAAAACTAAACCCAAAGTGGCCAGAGCAAAAGGCAAACTTAGGGATGACCATCAGGAAGATGGTAATTAAAGATGGACTGTAAACTCAGAATAAGGTAGGAAAAAGCCCAGAGACTAAATGTTACAGAAAGTTGTAGCAGCAACACTGAAAACAGTATACATGTGGCTTAGATGAAATCTATTCATGAGACTCTCTTTATACATAAAAGACAGTAGAATGACATAAACTAAGGATCAATCAGGTTATTTTTTAATGATGTTCTTACTACTGGATGTTATTACAGCGTTCACATTTTAGAGCTATCCGTATTTTAAGAAAGCAGTAACTATACAAAGGGCATTTTTCTTTTTCATTTTGCAGCCAGCTAATTTTGTTCACCAAAGCTAGCCTGTCAACTTGCAAAACTTTAAATTCTACAGTAAAATCCAGGCTGGAAGTCATCTCCCCGTCCACTGACCTCCCAAGGCACATGAGACCTCTCTTATGATCCAAATAGTCTCCAGCTCAAGGAGGCAGCATGATTTGGTATAGTCCGCAGTGTCTACAAAATCTGCTTCTCTAGGGAGATAAAGAAAAATCGCTTATTATTTTGCAAGGATCCCTTCAATAAATTTTCTCTGGTTCAGCTGAAAATAATTATTTCACACCTGTCCTATAGTGACTTTCTTAAAAACCACATCAGTGGGCGGTGCCTGTGGCTCAGTGAGTAGGGCACCGGCCCCATATACCAAGGGTGGCAGGTTCAAACCCGGACCTGGCCAAACTGCAACACAAATTAGCCAGCGTTGTGGTGGGCACCTGTGGTTCCAGCTACTTGGAGGCTGATGCAAGAGAATCACCTAAGCCCAAGAGTTGGAGGTTGCTGTGAGCTATGACGCTACAGTACTCTACTGAGGAGGACAAAGTGAGACTCTGCTCTAAAAAAAAAAAACACATCAGCAAATATAGTATTTAAAGTACTTGCTATTACCTTTAAAATTTGCTACAGTTTGTTTTTCTTAGTTGTTAAATATGCATTTTCTACTTTTTTTCCTGAAATTAAGGAGGAATTTAGTGCTAAACAGTTAAGACTACCGGTAAGAAGTGAAAAGACAATCAATGTCTTGTTTTCTAGAGTCACACACCACCAGAGCTTAAATCCAAATTCTGCCCCTTACTGGCTGTTTGATCTTGGGCAAGTTACTTAACCTCTCTGTGCTTCAGTGAGGGTAATAATCACCATCTCTTAGGGTTGTTGTGAGAACTGAATGGGTCAACCAAATACGCAGAACATTTAAAACTGTTCCTGTCATATCATAAATGTTATCTTAGAGTCAGACATTATGTATTTTTATTATTAGTTACACGACCATATCATTCCCAAATGTTGTATTAGTTGAAGTTATACTGTTAATCCATAATGATATCTTCACATTTTATCGATCAAGTTAAAATTAGTTTCATATAGGATATAAGAAAAAATATGTAATTCCACTATAACCCAATTAGAGCACAAGAATATGGGGAAAAGGGCAAGGGAGGGGAGGGGGGAGATTGGGTAGAGGGAGGATAATTGGTGGGGCCACAACTACGGTGCATCTTAGAAGGGTGCAGGTGAAACTTACTAAATGCAAAATACAAATGTCTTCATACAATAACTAAGAAAATGCCATGAAGGCTATGTTAAACAGTTTGATGAAAATATTTCAGATTGTATATGAAACCAGCACACTGTATCCCTTGATGGCACTAATGCACACAGCTAGGATTTAATAAATAAATAAATAGCAAATAATTCCATTTTTTCTTCTATATCATTATTTGTGAACCAACTTAACTATAGCTACAAAACAAATATGAAATCAGATCAACCAGGCACAGTGGCTCACGCCTATAATCCCAGCATTTTGGGAGGTCAAGGCAGATGGATTACTTGAGCTCAGGAGTTCAAGACCAGCTTGAGCAAGAGTGAGACTTTGTCTCTACTAAAAACAGGGAAAAAAGCTGGATGTTGTGGCTGGAGCCTATAGTCCCAGCTACTTGGGAGGCTGAGGTAAAAGGATCCCTTGAGGCCAAAAGTTTGAGGTTGCTGTGAGGTATGACACAAGGACACTTTACCTAGGATGACAAAGTGACAAAGGCACTTTCTCTATCTCCAAAAAGAAAAAGAAAGCTTTAAGAAATCAGATGACAGTGAGTCCGGAATTTAGGATGGCAAGAGAAATCAACAGAGACTAGGAATCTCCCAGAAATAATACAGCAGCAGGACCAGCCTCCCCTCAGGGCCTGGCCCTCAGAAAGAAGGATGGACTCACCAGGGCCTGCCCGCACACACGCAGGCCTGCACACTAGTCTGCTAAGAGCCACTCTAATCAATCCACACAATGGGTTTCTCACAACATTGCGGTTTATGCTGATCACAATGTTTCATTAAAGTCTCTTTGGTTTCTCCCGGTTCTAAAATTCAGGGACTGTGTAGGCGTTTTGATTTCTGCCGTTGTGTTCTCCAGTGTGACCAAACACAGTACCAAGTACTGCGATTCCTAGAAATGTCTGAAGAATGGCATGTTCCAGATAACTAAATCTGACAATTCAGGTCTTAAGTGAATCCTCCTCCACCCCCCCCACCCCCCAAATACACTAAAATACACTTTATGGTATTACATAAATGGAAGTAATGGGCATTGCTTATTACTTTTCCTAAGGGGATTTGAACAGATGGAGCCTAGAAAGAGAAGGGACACAGGAGTGCAGGTGGCAGGGAGTTTCAGCTACAGAAACCAACAAACTTACAGGAGCCATAGACCCAAAAAGCACGGTGCACTGTGGCTTTCCACATCAGTGCAAGAACGAAGGAAACTCTCCGTCTAGAGAGGTAAAACAGGCAAAGACCACAGGACAAACTACAGAGTGGGGATTTTAGCCCTAACCAGTTGGGAATCACCAAAAGTTCTCAGCTGAAAGAAGAGCGACTGGGAAGAAAATGACAAAATCAAATGAGTGGTTTAAAATAAAACTGGCAGACACACATGGAGTAAGGAATACTAAGTGCTGTTTGCAGCACACCTGCTAAGCGCTTAACAGACTTTAACAATTCATTTTCATGTTATGAAAGAGTAACTGAGACATTCTTCAGATTATGTAGTTATTCAGGTCAGTGGTACTCAAACATAATCTAATGACTGCCATCAGGAACCAGTGGAGAAAATCCCCTATCATGGAAACAACGTAATTCCAGCTGGGACACTAAGTGCTCAGTCAGTAACTGTTAGCTCTTCCCTCCCATGCCTTTGCCTATTATGGATTCAAAAGGGGAAATTCAGAGCTAAAAAGAAGAAACGACAAAGTGGCATATTGTCCTGAGGCACTATCACAGGGACTGCATATTTCAGGGGCCAGAAGCGGTTAACTTGGATTCAGCCTCCTGCAAAGTCTGTCTCTCCTTCAGAAATACTCCTGTTTCAAACACAAATTAGCAAAATCAGGAGACCATCCTTCTCCACTAATGGAACCCTCCACGAGGCGACGCATTTTTCAAAGCTACCCAAACGTGCGTGCCGTTGGAGAAATATACAGAACTCAGCATTGCACTCAAAATGAGGGCTTGAGCTTTGCCTGTTCTGATAGTTTTAAAATAAGATTTTATTTTGATTTCAATACTACATTATGCTAAGGAAGCCTTGAAATCCAGGAACACTTCTCACCCAGTTTCATGGCAAAGTTCAAGAAGGAATCCATAGTAAATATGTAGGCTGCAAATAGGCGATTGAGTTCTTCTCACTTCTGAAATTGGGAATATTTTCCTTGATATTCTAATGAATTGAATTGAAAAAAAAACATTATTAGAATAGGAAGAGAACAATTAATAATGAACTAGGCTTCATGCCATTGCTCTTCATTTGTTCAAAACACCATTATTGGTTTCAAACATTCTTGCCTTTCAATAGGGGTTAACATCTTAATTTGCCTAAAGGAAAGGGGCTTTATCAGATGGTTTTCTAGGGTACCTTGCAGGTCTAAGAACTCTAATTTAATTCGGCTTTGCTAGACAGAGAGCTTTCTAAAATCTTGATTTGGGTCTTAATTGCCTACAGGAACCTAGGGGCTAGCTTGGAGCTCTAGCTGAATAAATAATAATACTTAAAAGTAAATGCTGAAAACTGCTTTTCCTATTGACCAACTATATATTCATAATAATATTTCCTTTTCTTCAAATTTGGTTAAAGTATCCATTCCATTATGCCTTTTGATAAGGGAGTCATGTTGAAGTCATAATAATCTTACTGGAACTATTCTCATTTCAACAAATTAGATACTAACAAAGGTTTGTCCTTACAATTGGAGAAAAGGAACTAATTCATTACGAAAATGAATAACATATATATGTGCTTATCTAGGACCCCTAAAATAAATATGTTCATATGAAAACTGTGTTTTCGTATTCTAAAATTATTTCCAGCATTTGGCATGGAGCCAAGGCAATTCAATAACTTGCCATTTATAGCAAAGTTTGGGCTAGGTTGCAGGGCACACAAAAATATATACTTGCTTAATATTTTAAGGCCATAGAGCCAATCAGAGTGTGCACGCAGGGAGGGGCTTTGCCTAACTGATACTCTGACCTCTGTGAATGTAAAAGGGAGTCCACAGGTTTTCATGGGTATATACCTGGTGGAGCACTTAATGGGATTAAAAAACACATACGGAAGATTAAGTGCAAAGACAATACACTTCAACTCTTAAAAGGGGGATACAAAAGAGAAAATAAAAGGACACTAGCTGTTATATAAACCCGACTTCTCACTTCTCTTGGGACCACATGAAGACTAGAAGTGAGTGAAAGTAGCTATATACCAGGGAAAAGAGAGAAGGTGAATCCACTCAGCATTTGAGAAAAACATCTACCTAACCAATCAGTTCAGAGGTGGAGTCAGAAAATTCCTTTTCCTATCCAATTTAAGAAGACAGTTTTCAATGAAGAAAAATTAGCCTGTGATGATACTGAATTCAGTTGGGCTTCAAGAACTTACAGGGAAAAGCCAACACCAACCCTGATGTTAGTAGCTTCCAGGCCAGTAGTTAACAGAAAAGTTGGCAGGACAACTGGAGGTCTTCGTGCAATGCCCTATTAGTGGCACATGCTCATGGCCACATAGTCACAGGAGACATTGGAAGGGACGGAGTGAAGGGTAGAGGGAAACTTTTAGTTAGGACTTTTAAAAGAAGAAAAAGACTCTAATCAGAAGCTTACACATGTTTTTCCCTTCCAATAAAGTGATTATTCTCTAATTTTCTCAATTTCACAGAGGCCCAGGTTCTATGGAAAATTGCTCTGCAAAGGCAGGATTGACTTTTTCTTAATCTCCTCTACTTCACCTTCCCCCCGCCCCCCAACATTAAGTGAAATAACGACCTCCAAACCTTTGACCTAATTTCCAGTTTGTCAGAAATACAAGGGAGGAGAGAAAAGTGAACAGCCCCTCAGGAAACAATCAATCAGGCGCACCCTCAGTGTGGGACTTTTTCCAAGGCAAGAGGCCTGGTATCTTTAAAAGTTGATGTCATAGAAATTCGAGGACTGTTCTAGACTCAACATAAAAAAGATTTTAGGGCTATCCCGAGGATTATAACATTGACCAGATCTTAGTTCAGGGAAAAAATAAAAAGGTGTAAAACACATTTTAGAGACAAGAGAAATTTAAATATAGACTAGATACTGGATATCATGAGAAAATTATTGTCAGTTTCCATGTTTTGAAATGTTATTGTGTTTATGTGGGAGAATGTCCTTGTATATTTAGGAGACAGATGTTCAAGGATTTAGGAGGTATCATGATGTCTGCTTAACCCAATTTACCCGAAATTGTTAAAAAATAAATACACATAAGTACATACTCACACACATTCACAAAGCAAATGTTAACAACGAATCTAGTGGCAGATACATGGATCTGTACTGTTTCTTCAATTTTGCTATTTCTGAAATTTTTTATAATTAAAAGCTGGAGGCAGAGGAAGAAATGCTGCTAAGAAATGCCTTAAATATGTTAAAAAGCAAGTTAAGTACCTCTATAATGAAGCTTAGAAGAGTGAACAAGGAAAGTTATGTATTATTCATCACTTAACTATTAAAGACATTTAATCAGACTAATAAGTTACTTATTTATCTCTGAAAACTGCTACCACCTTTCTGTCTCCCATATTTGTAGGAATTTTCAGCTGTAATCTATGCCAGGTTTACTATGTAAATAAAACACATTTTATGATTTCGGAGGGTAGCAAAACGGTATGGTTCTGGTTTTCACAGCATGTGCACAGCATGTTGTAAATATAAATGACTCCGAGATAAGTCAGTCAGGAAAGCATCAAATAACTCAGCATTTATAATTCTTTCAGACACATATGACTGGATTTACCCATTCGGCAGAAATACAGCCTAGAATCTGCACGTTCCTCTCATTTTCTTCTATTAAATTATATTTAAATATTCCCTCAGTGCTGACAGTCACAGCCCAGCCATCCCTTCAATACTCACTGGAACGAAAATGAAAGTGAAATCCTGAAAATAATTTCAGAAATTGAGAGGAGGAAGCAGAGAGGTTGTTCATGTGACGCACCGTATATACTAACGTGACAGACGCATTTCACTATTTCTCACAGGTCCTCTAACTCATGCTAAGATTATAACTTCAAATCTATATTGCCACAGATGTTAACAATAAGGTAGATCTGTTTCAACTTTTCACCAAAAATACCAGTGGCATTTTCTCTCTAAAACTTCCTTATGAAATAACAACAATAAGCCACTCTGAAATCTCTAATTCTTAAGTCATCATAACTGTCAAAGGGAGTATTTACTAAGAGATTGGTTCATTAATTCAGTATATCTAATTTAATCTAGTTTATCTGAGTCAAATACGTCCTCTCAGGTATCCACAATATGTTCTAAAGCCCTTATTAACTTTCTTCTGATACTTCTAAAATGTTTCACATACGGCAAGATTGTAAAAAAATGTCCAGAAAGGCCGTGCAATCTGCTTTAATTCAGGAATGCAAAGATCAGTTCTCAACCGTCAATGTCTTTTACTTGATCAGTATTACTGTCTGCACACTCTGTGTAATGCAACCTCTCCATCCCTTGCAGAAAGCATACAACATGTACAATTCCATTGGCTGAAGAAAGTGTGCTAAGCCAGCCCCTCCACTCTTCTCTGGCACTGGGGCTGATGGAGATAAGAGGTTTCATCTCAACCAAGCAGCCTGGATTGATGAAGAAAGATCAGGACTTACTAAGCCTCTTCTAATGTATGTCAGAGCTGGCTGATCCTTAGCAAGCTACACAACATCTCAAGATGCCACTGCAGAGATCACTGAATGGCCAACTCCTTTTCCTGAAAAGGAAATCAAGACCCAGTAGGATTCACTGTCTCATTGCTAAAACTTTGACAAAATTCTGGGTAAAATGAAGCACATCTGTACAAAATATCTAAAGGATCCTTTCTGCTTGGAAAGATCCAATGCCAGCAAGAGCTGTTCATGCCAATAAAACATAGCAACACACCCAGGACCCTACCCTGCCCCTAATCCCTACTGTTATAGCTGCAGGGTCCTTATTCAGGGGAACTCAGCAGCAGCTAAATGAAAGAAGAAACAAAGGAAAGATGCTCTCCTCAGCCTTGCTGTGGTTGCCTTTGGCTGCCAACATCATGTGACAGACAACCTTTGACCCCACATGTGGCCCTCTATGAGACCTTACCAGGCAACAACTGCAAAGCTGAATTTAGTAAAACGTGTCATCTCTGTGGTCACAGTCACCCATCTTTCTCCCTGCCTTTTATCCTTCCCTCCGCACTTCTTTTACAATCATTTATTTTGTGTCATCTATGAGGCAGGCTTTTTCTAGATGCTAGCCTGGCATTAAATATATCCCGTTGCCATGTTCCTATGGCTAGAACCTGTATCTAGAAGGCACAAGGCTTTCAACGTTTTAGAACTCTAAGTAAAAAGTAAAAAGAAATTTTAAAATGTCATCTTTTTCTCCCAATACAGGCCTCATTCATGACTGATAACTGGAAAATTAAAAAAGAGAAAACTCTAAAAATGGACCCCTGCAAAGCACAACCAAATCTGAATGTATGGTTTTGATTTAAAAGGAAAAAAAGTACAAAGACTTAAACCACACTCTGTGGTTTGTTCCTTCAGCTGGAAAGGATTTCTTAGTACTGTAATTACATTTATTATGCCAGTATCAGGGGAGGAGGGTGACAATGTTCATTCTTATCCCTAACACATTCAGTTATACACAAAAAGATAGAGAGGTATAACACAAAGAATAAAAACATTTGAGTGAGTAATACACATTTAGGTAAGGCGCACGTAGGGCAACTAACTTCAGATCACATTCCATTTCCACAAAATTACCGCGAGTTATAGAAACATTGATTGCATTCTTATGAACAGCAGAAATACATGTGCCAAATGCTTTTAAAACATCATAACAAGTAGATTCAAAGTGTTTGAAATATATGTCAGAAATGCTACCAAATCTGTCCTACTCATTTCCAAGACCCCACTAATCATGAGAGAAAAAGACATCTGTTCATTTTAAAAGCTGAAAATGTTTCCAGCTTCCGACGAAAAATGCAGTTTTCTTAAAGAACGACTTCTTAATGTCACTATTACCCCATAAATTTCCCTTGGCTTCATAGCAGTGAAGCAAACTGAGAATTCTCTTTTTCTTTCAATGCCTAGCTGTATGGAAGCCACTTGAGGAAGGAACGTTTATAGCAGATGAAAATACATTTCTCCACCAGTTCCCAACTGGCAAACAAATTCCATCCATATTTTACATATAGCCTCATCTCAGGATGGTCCACTCTTTTTCATAACAAACGGTGCTTTATAAAACATTATTAACAGATTCCATGCAGGTTTTGACTATAAAACTGTCATCAGACTGACATGGCCACGTTAAAACGAAGAAATAAGAAACTATTAATTTCAGAGCACTTTAGAAGAAATCAGAGGGAAAGAATCTTAAGGGACAAAAGCACACGTGGGCACAGTTAAAGAAGAGAAACATGGAACGCAGAGACCGTCATGGGCTCCGGCGGGGGCTGAGGGACTGGGCATTGTCGTGGGAAAGAAAGGTGCCTCATCTTTGCAGCATCAGCAACACAAGCTCCAAAGCCCAGACTCAAGAACTGAAGATCTACTTGCCATGCGACACCAGGGAAAACAGTTCACTTTAGTGTCTTGAGCAACACTCTTCAAAACTTTAATGAGCACACAGATCACCTGAAATCTTATTAAAATGCAGACTATATGATTCACGAGGCCTGGGGTGGGGCCTGAGATTCTGCAAGCTCCCCGGGGATGGCAGTGGTGCTGGTGCACAGACCAAACCTTGCATAGCAAGCTCTTAAATCATATGTGAAAAAATGGGATGAACGTAGCATGCTATGAATGGAACAAGGCTATGTGTGTAGAGTACTTTAGGTTCCTTGGAAGAAGGCCACCATGTCATGTCAGTAGTGAATTCAATAGACTATAATTTTAGTGTCTTAATAATCCTACATCTTTGAGCATAAATTCTATTGCCCATACATATTTTAGGTAAAGTTATAAAGAGGTTAATGTTTACATACAAACCTAATGTTTTCTCCAAACTTAATAGCCTTTCTAATAGTTAAAATAATTTTCTAATAAAAGTTGTTTATAACTCCTGAGATACTAAAAAACAATTACCATAGTTCCAATAATTTATTTTTTCTTTTCTAAGCTAAACATTGTTTATTCACTTATTATTTGAATAAGATTTTCATTTATTTCATTATTTTAGTTTGCTCTATTCAGAAAATCATTGTATTTATCTATATGTGACATTCTCCTAATTACTTTTTTCTTTTTTTTTAAATTTTGGTTTTTTGTTTTTTTTTTTTGAGACAGTCTCACTTTGTCACTCCTGGTAGAGTGCTGTAGCTTCATAGCTCACAGCAACCTCCAACTCTTGGGCTCAAGCAATTCTCTTGTCTCAGCCTCCCAAGTAACTGGAACTACAGGTACCCGCCACAACATTTGCCTATTCTTCGAGACGAAGTCTCGCTCTGGCTTAGCTTCTCTGGAACCTATGAACTCAGACAAACCACCTGCCTCAGCCTCCCAGAGTGCTAG
>CAUYON010047278.1:0-14604 GCA_963573935.1 Arctocebus calabarensis
CTGTGAGCTTCAGCCCTTTGTCTCAGCTGTCATCCCCTGAGGGCCAGGTGTGGCCAAAATTTAGCAAAGTTTTCTCAGTGCTGGGCTTGGTGCCTCAGGGGACCAGCTGTCCACTGCAGCCAGCCACCTTTCGGCTTACTCTCCTCTCACCACTCCCGAGCCGGGAGAACAGCACAGACCAGTGGCAGCCCACGCCCTGTCCACACCCCTCAAGAAAGTGTCTAAGAATCTGGACTCCGTGGGGGACAGACCTCCAGACCTCAGGGTGAGAGTGGAGGGGAATGCCGGGAGTTCCAACTTGCAGGTAGAGAATATATACAGTTTTATACAGCTTTATGCCTGGCAGGAGAGTGCCACGGCACCCGAGTAGGGGAAGGAGGTCCAGTTTTTAGAGGGTTTTTCCCGTGGAGTAGAGTGGGAGGACATCTGAACTCTGCTCGCTTGTTTGTATGGAGGTATGGAGTATACTGTGAGCTGTTCTTTTGGGGGAGGAGACTCCCGTCGGCTTGGTGATGTGCTCTGTACCTTTTATTTGTATCCTTGGGGTCGTAGGTTGCTCCAGCAGGGTTGATGTGTGTTCCTCGACCTTGTCTCTTGGCTCAGCTCCAAACCATTGGCTTTCTCGCTAAATTTCTGTCCTTTAACTCTCCTCGATGGGAGCATCTGCAGAAAGCTGGCTACAGACCATCATCTTGGCTCCTCCCCTCAACTTTCTCTTTAATCTCATTCATCTTATTTGCCACCAATATTAGGAATTCCATCTGTGACATTTCCATGATTTTTTTTTTTCCAAGACAGAGCTTCAAGTTGTCACCCTGCATAGAGTGCAGTGGCATCATAGCTCACTGCAATCTCAAACTCCTGGGCTCAAGTGGTTCTTCTGCCTCTGCCTCCCAAGTAGCTGAGACTACAGGGACCCACCACAAGGCCTAGCTATTTTTTGTTGCAGCCATCAATTGTTTGTTGGGCCCAGGCTGGATTCGAACCCACCAGCTCAGGCATATGTGGCTGGCAACTTAGCCACTTGAGCCACAGGCATGGAGCCAATAATTTCTTTTTGGTTGCCGTTCACTGCTGAAGCCTATTGTGATTCTTTAGAGGTGTCAAAAAAGCTTTTTTCCCCCCTTTTTTTGTTTCCAGAGTTGTTATTCTGGCACCTCATCTGAAATCTCTTCTGCTAACTCAAGATACATAAGCTTGTGGTGCACATATTCTCCTATTCTGGGCACTCTCCTACTTAGTGCAAAGAAGGGGGAGGTCCCTGGGTGGTTCACTTATCTTACTATGGAAGATTGATCCAAAGTAGGACGGAGAGATGTATGGTAATCACTGAACACTGTTACTGTTATTCTCCTGCACTTCCTGCTTCACAGTTCCTCTGTGATTTTCACTGGTGGTCTCCACATGGCAGAGTGAATGTCCCACCTATTTCTGTCAGCAGCTGCAGTTGTCAATCTGAGCCATCTTGAGAGCTGCTCCCCTCAGATCTGTAGGCAGTGGTGTTTGCCAGCCTGAATTGCTTTGACTATAACTCCACTCCACCCATAGGTGGCAATAATTTGTCTCCATGTGCTATCTTGGGATATGCCGACTCCAACCCAAGCCATTTGCCACGTTTGTTGCCCCATGTGGCTTGAGTGTAGTTTCACTCATGTTCTTGGGCTGCAACAATTGTCAGCCTCTGCTGACGTGAGGGCAGCTCTACCCCTACCTCTCAGAGTCAGTGTTTGTCAGCTCACAACATGCCTGAGGGCTGTCTGGGTTAGACCTGTGCAGGAAGAATGGAGACTGAAGACCCCATTCTTGGCAAGGGAAAACACTCCCTGATAAAGAGGAAAGTTAAAAAGCAGCCCAAGCTAAGGGAGGTGGAACAAAAGAAAGTAAATTAGTTTGCCTTTACACCAGCCACTTCTAACTTTCTTATCTGAGAAAGTTTCCTGCTTTTCCTAGAAGCCTGGCCTATTGGGGATACAGCTTACTAACACCCGTGCTGGGTCTATAAGTGCTCTGAAGGAATTATGGCCACAGAGGAAGCTGTGTGCAAGGCCTAGCGAGAAACATAAACTAGGCCACTTCCTGCCTAGTTAGCAGTCAAAGCAAATACCCATTGTGGAGATTTGTACTTGGGTGGGGCAGAGATCAAGGGTACACCTCAAGCCCTAAAATATGGGAAGGAGGGCTTATATTCCTTATCCTAGAGGAAGACCCTCTGTGGTGGAAATGAGAGGAAAATTTCTTTTTCCTGCCAATTCTTCAGAGGAGATTGACACTTACAGACACAGTGGTGTTTTACTCCTTAGTGGACTCAAGGGTATTAATACTCCCCTGGGAATCTGTGTGTGCAACTGCAGACAGGAGGCTGCTCCCACACAAGGCTCAGGTTCTGGATTTCTCAAGGTTTCTCAGACCCTTAAGGTTAACGATTATAGAAATAATAGGAGCTGATATGCTCAGTCAGTGAAACTTCTGACATCTTTGTCCCCTTCCTCAGCTTACCCAATGGGCTACTGAGCAAATAGCCTTCAATAAAAGCTGAGTGAAACTGACACTTGGGACCACCATCAGAAACTCACAAAAAGCCATGGTCCCTGTGCTCTCCTGTGTATCTTGTCTGTTTGTTTCTTGAAGTCATTTCTAACTTTATATTTCTTCAGTCAGTTGCTGCTAGATTCACAAGTCTTAATGGACCTTGGCCCTAGGGCAGGACCCTGGCAGGCCTACAGCAACAATGTTAGTCAGCCCTGTTACTTGAGCATAGCTCCACTCATGTCAATGGGCAGTGGTTACTGACACAAACTGTCTAGTTGTGACCTTCTAGATGCTTCTTTTGTAGGCTGGGTGCCAGCTTGAGCCAAACTCCATCAATGTTGATAGGTTGTGGTGATTGTCATCTAGCCCAGGTCCTTCAGGTGTGGTGGCATCTGCCCATGGAACTCAGGAACTTCCTGGCCTCTCCTCTCCTACCTCCTTTCCCAGACTGGCAGAGTGGGTGGGGAGGGTTTGACTCCTCATCAGAGACCATGCTGTTGGTCAAGAGTTTTTAAATGGTGCCAGCTTCAGCACCCTGGGTTTATGAGTCACTAGGTCATTGCTGTGTTCCTTATTTTTATTTATTTATTTATTTATTTTGAGACAGAGTCTCAAGCTGTCAACCTGGATAGAGTGCAGTGGCATCACAGCTCACAGCAACCTCCAATTCCTGGGCTCAAGCGAGTCTCCTGCCTCTGCCTCCCAAGTCACTGGGATGACAGGCACCTACCACAACGCCCGGCCATTTTTTGGTTGCGGCCATCATTGTTGTTTGGCGGGCCCTGGGATAGATTCGAACCTGCCAACTCAGGTGTACATGGCCGGCGCCTTAGCCTGTTGAGCTACAGGCGCCGAGCCACTGTGTTCCTTCTTTATTGCAGTGTCTCTGCAGTCTCCGATGACTCCCTGTGTCAGTCCTGTGGTCTTGTGCAGTGGAGGGTCCCTCCCCCCTAGATATGATTGTGGGGGAAATGTGGAGACCCAGGATTCTCCCTGTCTGTGCTTTCCCCATGTGTGTACTCATTTTCCCTGTGAACTTCCAAATTCTATTCCTGATGCTCCACTTTGGGAGCCTCCTGTCACCTCTCTTTTGACTCACAGTACTCTCTCTGAGATAATTGATCTGAAGGTGGGTATGTACTCACCACCTTCAATCCTCTTTGTGAGAGTGGTGTGTGCAGGTTGTTTCTAGTATACCATCTTGTGTGAGTCACCCCTGAACTAATTGATATGAACCACATTTTGTCAGCTCTAAAATGAGATCTCAATTATTCAAGCCAGTCAAGCAATTTAGAATGAATTTGCTGAAAGCAGTTTCCACATAGATGGAAATTAGACCAACAGCTGGAACCACTTCTACCGTCCAGAAATATAATAGTTTATTTATTATTGCTTGTCTTCATTGTATCCATTCACAGCTGAAGTTATTTGGCACAGTATAAAATATTCTGAAATGAAGACCAGTCTCTGTCTCTATAACTTTTGACAGAAATAATTTTGAAAAAGCACAAAATAGAATCAAAGCCACAAAATACACAAATCTCCAGTATTACTCTCAACTGTAGTGAAAGTAGAGATGGCAGCTACCAACTGGAACCTCAGGTTGAGTTTCATATTCTCCCCATGTTTGATGACTTTGGCCCTCTTGAATATTCCTGATCCAAACTTTCACTTCCTAAAGAACATTTTGTCTTGATTTCTGGCTTGTCAAAAGTTGCGGTAGGCATGCATGACTAACAAGATAGCTTTGTCAGCTTCCAGTGCCTGGGCTTAGTCAGATGTTCTTGCACTTGAATACTTTTATTTAAAGTTATTTTTCTATTGATGAAATTTCTTCAACAAGACATTACATCTTTGATCTTCATACAGTTGAAGATTTTATTTGCTTATTTTAGTATGGTAGTTTTAAATACTATAAATGGAGGGAACAAGGAGAGCCAAGGGGGATAGAAATTAAGATGTCACATTAGGAGCCAAAACAAATCCTAGTTACAGCACTGTCATGTTGGGCACATTCCTTCAAGCAAAGCACTGAGCCTCTCAGCTTCAGTTTCCTTATTTGTAGCTTGGAGAATGTTGTAAATATCTGTTGAGGACATATCACTGGGATATATAACAGGTTATACAGTAAAAATAATTTACAAATGCTATTTTAAAAATTATTAAGTATTCAAAACTGAAGATAATTAAATAACTAATATCATTAGTATACACTATTTTTTTTTTTAAATAACTGTTTTGAACATACAGGTTACGTTTACATTGTCTAAAAATCCTTAGGACTGAAAGTGCCTTGGATTTCAAGTATTTTTGGATTTTGGAATATTTCCATATACATAATGAGATATCTTAGAGATGGGAACCAAGACTAAAGAAAAAATATATAATTTCTATAAGTTATAAATTATATATAAAATTTAACATTTATATATAAATATAATATATTTATATATTAATATTAATATTTTATACATATATGTCATATATTTATATATATAAATATGTATATGCATATTTCATATGCACCTTATGTTTATAGCCTGAAGGTAATTTTATACAACATTTTAAATTATTTTGTGCATCAAAGAAACTTCTGATAGCATTTTGACTGTGATTTATTACCTGAGGTTGGGTGTGGAATTTTTTCATTCATGGTGTCATGTTGAATGTTGGTGCTCAAAAGTTTTGGGGAGCCAGGCATGGTGATTTCCACCCAAACTACTAGTTGCCTAAGAGGCTGTGATGGGTAAATTGCTTGAGCCCAGGAGTAAGAGGTTAGTCTGGCCAACATAGCAAGACTCTGTCTCTAAAAACAAAAATGTTCCATATTTTCAATTATTTCAGATTTTGAATTTTTGGATTAAAAGTGCTCAACTACATGATTTTTGTTGAGTATATTCTAAATATAATGTTTGTCAAGTTACACAGAAACAAATATGGAATTATGTCTGGAAAGAAATGGGGACTTATGCTCCACATCCCTGAGGGTGAAGCAATTACACAAATTATCAGCAATTCTGCCATTTATTTACTTGAATAAGTAAATCTGTCATTTATTTATATCAATATGGACTCATGTATGTTTATTTTATGTTTTGAGTTATAATACAATACTCCTTTGTCGTGTTGAACAAATTTTTTTAGCTTTGGCAATCAGGGACTCTTTCAGTTTAATCATGCATCCTTTGATATGCCTTGTGTGTGTGAATGCATGTATGTGTGTGTGTGTTTTGAGCACTTACTTACTTTTTGGTACTGCAGAATGTTATGTTCCCGGCTCATCATATATATGAGGTCTGACAATTAAGTTCTTGAACTTGCTGCTGTGTGCTTATGTTGGCAGCACTGTACAAACAAGTTGGTAAGTTTTCATAACCTTGGTGTATCAGTGTCTCAAAGTTGTGCTCCTATCAATGTCTGGTGGTGTCTTGCTGAATGGTGTTCATTCTTGTGTGTTTTTGTGTGTTATTGCAAGAATGTCAGAGCTTACATTAGAGCAATGAACAAACATTTCTTGTTAAATATGGCAGAGTGGAAATGAAACCAGGGAAATTTTAGTCCAAGATTTGGGGAATAATGCCATCTAGAAAAGTGTACAATTGGATTAAACATTTTTCTGAGAGAGAGAAATCATCACTGATGAAGAGAGTTCAGGGAAGTCAGTAATGAGCAGAACTGATGAAAACATTGCAAAAATTTGTGAGATAGTGTATCAAAATCACTGGCTGACTCTAAGAAGCAAAGCAGACCAAATAAACATCAATAGAGTAAAAGGAAACTCTTAACTGAAAATCTGGGCTCACAACTTATGGCTCTTGAACTCAGAGTGCACTATCTGTGAGGGAATTTTCAGCCAGTAAATAAATAACTATGTTGGAACATCCTCCCTGCTCACCCAATCTGGCCCCCAGTGAATTTTTTCTTTATCCAAAGATAAAGAAAATATTGAAAGGAAGACATTTTGATGACATTCTGGACGTGAAGGGTGAGGCAATGACAGCTATTAAAGTCCAGAAAAAGTTCTGTGGACCAGGTGCTGGTGTCAATGCACAGCTTCCCAAGGGGAGTACTTTGAAGGTAACGTCAGTGATATTCAGCAACAATGTATGAGGAAGAGTGTGCAAACTTAATCGTCAGACCATATATTCTGCTTTAGACCTATAATCAGATGTTTCTTTAAGATGCTATGGTTTCTTTTACTGATGAATGGTTTTAGAAACCAAGATCTGGGTAGTGGATGTGTTCTTTGTTACTTGGGAGTCATTTGAAGTCTTCTCAGACAAGAGAACAAGTAACTATATGTGTGTATAATATATACCCATATCTATAAACAAAAAACCATTTCTCTATATTAAGCGAAGCATGAATTCATACTGATAATCCAACTCATAAGACATCACCACATTCTAACCTTCTCTCCTTGCTGTCCATCTGTAAACTCTCAGAGCAGCAGGGAGATCTTTGGCTACCAGTAGGCAATCCATTCATTCACTTAATTGTTTGTTTCAGTATAAATGTGTACCTGTTTCAGCATTTGTAACCTGTATACACGTGATCTAGAGTCTGAGGCTGACATAGAGTTCCTTTTGTCTATATATAGACTGTACTTCATCGCAGTTACTTAGGTCAGCACCTTTTCCCCACCATCTTTAGTGAGATTTTTTTTTCATATGTTAATAATACAGTTAGATGGTCTTGTCATATGCTGCCTTCTTTTATGGAACTCTCAACTTTCAAATGATTTTTTCAAATGTGTGTACATTAAGTTCACTCTTTGTGCAGCAAAGTGGTATGGATTTTGAAAAATGCTTTAGTGTTCTGTGTCCCTTATAGCTGTATCTTTAGAATAGTTTACTGCCTTCAGAAAATGACTTGTGCTTCACCTATAAACTCCCACCCTGAGCTGCTGGCAATCACGGATCTACTCACCTCCCCTATAGTTCAGTTGTTCCAGGATGTCATAGATTGGAAAAATGTAGTATGTACCTTTTTCATACTAGCTTCTTTCACTTACTAATATGCATTTAAAATTTATCCATATTTTCTTCTTTTCCTTGAGAGCTCATTCTTTTTTTAAATTATTGAATAATATTCCCTTTTATGGATCAACTATAGCTTGTTCATCAATTTGCCCACTGAAAAGGAATTTGGTTGTTTCCAGTTTTTGGTGACCAGGAATAAAACAGCTATAAATATTCATGTGCAGATTTTTATATGGGCATAAGTTTTCCTATTAGTTGGGTAAAGCCCCAGCAATATGATTACCGGATCTTAAAAGTCTTATAAATATTATGATTTTTAGTTCACAGATATGGAATATATCTATGCTTCCCTAGATATGATTTGATTTCCTTTACCAGAGTTTTATACTTTTCTCATATGGATCCAGTACACATTTTATTTTGTTGATATGTTATTTAATTTTTTTAGTACTAGGGTAAAGGATGTTGCATTTTGTTTATTTCAAATTCCAATTGTTCTTTGTTAGTGTATAGGAAAGTAATTGACTTTTACATATTAACCTTGTATTCTGAAGTCTTGCTATACAGGTAATTACTTAGTAGATCCAGAAGTTTTTCTGTTGATGATTTTAAACATGGACAATCATGTCACATATGAAGAAAACGTTTTTATGGAATATCTTCAAACTCTATTATTCTTTCTCTGGCTGTGTCAAATCTACCAATAAACTCATTAAAAGTCTTTACCTCTTTCATGTTTACATGGATGGAGCTGGAACATATTCTTCTTAGCAAAGTATCTCAAGAATGGAAGAAAAAATATCCAATGTACTCAGCCCTACTATGAAACTAATTTATAGCTTTCATATGAAGGCTATACCCATAGCACAAGAATATGTGGAAAGGGGCATGAGAGGGGAGGGATGGGGGTAGGATGGGTGGAGGGAGGGTGATTGGTGGGGCCACTATGGTACATCTTAGAAGGGTATAGATGAAACTTACTAAATGCAAAATATAAATGTCTTAACACAATAACTAAGAAAATACCATGAAGGCTATGTTAACCAGTTTGATGAAAATATTTCAGATTGTAAATGAAACCAGCTCATTGTACCCCATGATTTCATAAATGTACATGGCTATGATTTAATTAAAAAAATTAAAAAAAGGATTTATTTCTATTACAGAGTTTTTGATATTTTGCATTTCACTTGATTCTTCTTTGAGTCTCTACCTTTCTGCTTACATTACCCATCTGTTCCGTCATTTGTCTACTTTTTCTGTTAGGAATCTTTAGCGTATTAATCACAGTTGTTTTTTAAATTCCTACATTTGTAATGTATCTGATCTGAGTGTGGTTCTGATGATTACATTCTCTCTCCATGCTGGCTTATTTATTTTCTTGCCTTTTTGCACTTTGGTATGCCTTGTAATTTTTGTTGAAAGCTAGACAAGCCCTATTGGATAATAGGAACTGAAGTAAATTAGCCTTTAGTGTATGTATTTATGTTAATCGGGTCATACCTAGCATTTGTTGTAGCTGTAGGTACCAAAGACTTCAAATTCCTTTAGTGTCCTTAACTTTCTCTCCTCTCTTTGCTTCCCTAGATACTCCTCTTCAGAAAGAGTTTGTGTTCTGCAGCTCTTGCAGCTATAACCTGTATACTGTAGCTCTGCTGGTATGGTGGGGAGGTATGAGGGTGGGAGATCTTCCTATTAAATCTCAGTCCTTTAATGGGCCTGTGTCTTAATGTAGCCAGAATCTCTGCCAACTCTTTGGTTTTAGAGATTTAAAAATGAATCCATGGACCATATGAGTAAGAAACAGGACAGAAAATTTTTTTTTTTTTTTTTTTTTGTGAGACAGAGTCTCACTTTGTCATTCTGGGTGGAGTACCGTGGCATCACAGCTCAGAGCAAACTCAAACTCTTGGGCTCAAGCGATTCTCTTGCCTCAGCCTCCTGAGTAACTGGGATTATAGGTGCCCACAATAACACCTGGCTAATTTTAGGGACAGGGTCTCACTATGGCTCAGGCTGGTCTCCAACTACTGAGCATAAGTGATTCATCCTCTTCAGCCTCCTAGAGTGCTGAGCCACCACAGACAGGTTTTATTAATAGATAAGGGGGAAAAAGAAAGTCAGCACCTTTGGCAAGCCAAAGAGGTGTTCCCAGAGGGTAGCCTGTGTGGGCCTTTTGTTTAAAGGTTTATATACAGCTTTATCTATTCTGCAGGCAGAGGGTTTTTGGGGAGATAAAATGTCAAAACTGTTGATGTCAGGGGCTTGGGGACAGAAGTTAATTTTAAAATTATCCAGTGTTGGAATGCCGTCTGTTTAGGGTGTGTTCCCTGCTCCAGGAAAGCTGCCTTAGGTGGAATGCTGGACAGGCTGGGTTTTATGAGCATATTTATACCTAGAGATGGAACCTATGATTAAGCTGATTTCTGAGCTCACCCAGGCCTAGAAAATGTCCAGCCCTGAGGAGGGAGAGTCCTGTATCATTAAGGCTATGACCTCCACAAATGTTTCTCCTGTTCTGTTCCCTCAACTCCCTGTACCCTTCTTTGGCTGAACAGTCACTGATCTCTTTCCTTGATTATTTTGTTTCCCCACTTAGGTGAGACAGGAAGGCCAGAGGGCAACTGTTTGGGGGACTGTGCTTCCTCCTGTGGCCATAAGGCTCTGGCACAACTTTTACTCTGGAGAACAGAGCTTGTTATCAAGATGTTTGGGGCATGTGTTAGTTTATTTATGGCAGAGTCAGAAAAGGAGGAAACCCTTCTCAGGTCTTCACTGTGAGGACCTGATGGGATTCCTGGAGGCAAAGCCCATGACAGAGTAGGGCTTTGTGAGACTGTAATCCCTAGGAGCAAGGGTCCTCAAACTGTGGCCCACGGACCACATGCAGCCCCCCAAGGACATTTATCTGGCCTGCAGGGTGTTTTTGCCACCAGTGCCTGTCCTGCTTAGCAGCTGACTGGCCTGGGGCCATAGCGCACATGTGTGCAATGTGCGCTGCACTCTCCTACTTCCCTCCTTCTCTCTGTCTCTTGACTCTTCCTCTCAGGCTTGGGTGAGACTGAGACTCGTGATGGAAGGAGTCATGAGCTCACCTGTGCAGAGCCTGTTGCTGCCTGAGGACCGAGGTAAGAACAAGTTAGGATTTATTTCTTTTTGAAGTTAGGAGGTCTATTTTTTTTATTTTGCAGTTAGTAGGGCCTTTTTTTTCTGAAGTTAGGAGGCCTTTTTTTTTGGAGATAGAGGGAGTTTTTTCCATTTTAAATATTGTATTTGTATTTGTCCCCCACCCCCCCCCTTTTTTTTTTGCAGTTTTTGGCTGGGGCTGGGTTTGAACCCACCACCTCCAGTATATGGGGCTAGCGCCATACTCCTTTAAGCCACAGGTCCCACCCCCCATTTTGTTTTTTTACTTTAAAATAAGATATGTACAGGGTACATAGGAATCTGTTTATAGTTTTTTTTTTTTTTTTTAAACTAGAGTCTGGCTCTCAAACAGTCTGAGGGACAGTGAACTGGCCCCCTATTTAAAAAGTTTGAGGACCCCTGCCCTAGGAGTTTCTCATTTCCAACTCATCCACACTCTGCCTCAGCATAAACTACCATCCCAGTGGTCCTATCAGATTATGGTTTTAGCAGCCTCTGTTCTAGGTCAACAAATCTAGATGCAACTGTCTGGAGTATCCTATTTCTTTAAATTTTGTACTGATGATTTTCCTGACTGCCTTGGTTCTCTGAGGGGTGCAAGAAAGGCCAGTGAATTTTGGTTCGTCCCAGTTTTTCTTGTAAGTATGAGAGTGATGACTTCCAAGCTATTCCCAAGTCAGTGCTAAAACTGGAGTCAGAACTATTACTTTTTTACTTTGTATGATTTTACACAATTATTTTTTAATAATAAGCATGAGTGAACTTTGTCACTAAATAAGGTTATATGTATTTCTTAAACTCTGTAAGTTATTGGATAGAGAGCAGATTGAAATAAATCTGAAGCATGAAGTTTTAAAGCCTTTATGAAAGAGCCAAGAAAAAGGTTTAATTCAAATCACATTTCTGACAATTCTGATGCCCTCACAGATTTTAGATGAGAGTCCAATTCTGTATGTGTGTATACACATGCATACATGTATGCATATGAATGTGTACCTAGGGAGGCAGTGTAACATAAGGCTTTAGCTTATAGCCTTTGAAAGCAGAGTGAGTGGGTTGCAATCCAGCTCCATCAAACTTGTCAGCCTATAGCACCAACTTACTTAAGAATAATAATTTAAGATGGTGCTCAATGCATTCTAGGAACTGTACTAGGTTTTTATATATTTAATTGACCCTATCATCCAATGAAAAGTATATTTTGAAAACCCTTTTTAGAGCTGAAAAACTGAGGCTCAGAAAGAAGATGATACTTGCCTCAGGTTGCCCAGTCAAGAAGTCAGAGAGCTGGCATTTGATTCCAAAGCTACTGAGTCTCAACTTAATACTTTTTCTGCTGTTTTCCAGAAATGTCACCATGATCAGCCACAACTGCAGAATGTAATCTGGGGAGAAGTTCCAAGGCACCAGGGTGTGCATTTGGTTGGCTTATTTTGAGTTGAGCTATCAGCACTAGACCTGAGCCCACTTTGACTCTTGCTCTTAACTCTGGTTAAAATCCTTGTAAAAAGACCATGATCTGTTAAGCCTCTTTGACAAACTCTTATAACTGGTTCCTGGATTTCTCTTGTTTCCGATCCTCCATAACATATTTATCAATTTCGCTGGCACAGCCAGCACCCAATCATGCACGTTGAAGTTGGGCTAGTGATGCAGGTTTTGAAGTTAAACTCCCTGGGGTCACAGACTAACTTTGGGACTTACAAGCTATGGGACCATAAAAAATTATTCAGTCTCCACTTTCTCATCAGAAATTCAGGTTAATGGTGATGACTGCCTCTTCTGGTGGTGGTAAGGACCCACACAAAGGAAGCTGTGAAGGACTTAGTCAAATGGCTAACACTACTCTGTACAATACAGCAGGTAAGCTACTCATCCTCACAGAGCATTTGAAAGGGAGCCAGTCCAAATAGAGATAAGCTGTTAGTATAAAGGCACAGTGGATTTGGAATAGTGGTCCCCCCAATTTTTGGCACCAGGGAATAGTTTTATGGAAGACAATATTTGCAGAAACCAGGGGATTTTTGACTGCACAGGGGATCAATGTCCCTAAATCCTGTGTTGTTCAATGGTCAAATGTATTTATTGGATAGTTTTGCATTAACACACCCTCAGTAAATGTTGTTTGCTATTATTAAGTTCTATAACCAGTGAGTTATGAGTTGATTGTGTTCACTGAGTTATGTTCATTATGCATCTTTTATAGAACCCTTGAAGAAAGATTATTTTTCAAGATTGCTTTTGACTTGTTAACCTGCTGGTATATGAGCACTTAAAGTAAATGGTGAAAAAAGAATATTTGGTACTATATGAGAATAAAAAAGAAAAAATTCAGATGAAATTATATTTCAATAAAGTTACACTGAGTGTGCCTGCCTCTTCTGCCTTCCCTCCCACCTCCTCCATCTCCACCACCCAGAATTAGCAAGACCAACTTCTTCACTTTCTCCTTCTCCTCGACCTACTCAATGTCTAGGTGATAAAGATGGAGACCTCTATGATGATTCACTTCCATCTAATGAATAATAAATATATTTTGTTTTCCTTATGATTTATGTTTTGAGACAGAATCTCTTCTGATGCCCAGGTTAGAGTACAGTGGCATCAGCCTAGCTCAAAGCAACTTCAAAATCCCTCAGGCGATCCTCCCACCTCCTGTGTAGCTGAGGCTACAGGCACGTACCACCATACCTAGATGAGTTTTCTATTTTTTTGCAAATTGCTCAGGCAGGCCTCAAACTACTGACCTCAAGTGATCCTCCCAGTTTGGCCTCCCAAAGTGCTAGGATTACAGGTTCAGCCACTGCTGTCTCTGGTTCTTATGATATATTTTAAATAATATTTTTTTCTCTAGCTTGCTTTATTCTAAGAATACAGTATATTATACACACGACATACAAAATATGTGTTAATTGACTGTTTATAGCATTGTTAGGTCTTCTGTTTAACTGAAAGATATTAGTAGTTAAGTTTTAAGGCAGTCAAAAGTCACACATGGATGTTTTTGATCACACAGGGGTTCAGGACCCCACCCCCTTGGTTGTTTGAAGGTCAACTATAGAACATTTCTGTTACCAGAGGAAGCTCTTTCATGTACCTTTCTCATCAATCCTTGTTCCTCTTCACCATCCTAGAAGAAATCACTGCTGTAACTTTTATATCGCTGTATCATTCATAAATTTCATATACCTGGAACCATACAGCATGTACCATTTTGTGTTTACTTTCTTTCTCCCCTGGTCTAGGATTCTAGTGTCTATAATAAAGTTTTATTTCAATCAAACCATGCTCATTTGATTATATAGTCCCTGGCTCCTTTTTCCCTGCAATAATAAGGCTGAGTATAGATAGATGCTTCACAAGCTATTTCAATTGTAAATTGAAAATGTCATAAGTCAAAAGTTCATTAAATATTCTTAATCTACCAAGCGTCACAACTTAGCTCAGCTTAATGGTGCTCAGAACACTTACATTAGTTTAAAGGTGGGGCAAAATCATCTAATAAAAAGCCTATTTCATGGCAAAGTATTGGACATCTTATACTTTATTGAATACTGTACTGAAATTAAAAAGCATTGGTTGTATGGGCACTTGAAATCTGGTGTCTACTGCATGCATATTACTTTTGTACCATGGTAAAGTAAAAAAAAATCAGAAGGTGAATCATCGTACATTGGGAACTGTCTTGTGATAAGCACTATAGGCCATAGTCACATTACTTTCCGTTGCTACTTGGCATACTGCAAATCACAATGACCCACATCACAGCAGTTGTGAATGGCATGCCTGGTACTGTGTCGTAAACCTTTCTTTCTTTCTTTCTTTCTTTCTTTCTTTCTTTCTTTCTTTCTTTCTTTCTTTCTTTCTTTCTTTCTTTCTTTCTTTCTTTCTTTCTCTCTCTCTCTCTCTCTCTCTCTCTCTCTCTCTCTCTCTCTCTCTCTCTTTC
>CAUYON010047279.1:0-37374 GCA_963573935.1 Arctocebus calabarensis
CCAAACTGCAAAACAAACAAAAAAAATAGCCGGGCGCTGTGGCGGGCGCCTGTAGTCCCAACTACTAGGGAGGCTGAGGCAAGAGAATCGCTTAAGCCCAAGAGCTGGAGGTTGCTGTGAGCAGTGTGATGCCACGGCACTTTACCCAGGGCGATAAAGTGAGACTCTGTCTCTACAAAAAAAAAAAAAGAGAGACTCTAACAGACATGAGCAATGTGATTTCTTCCAGCACCATAATAGTTGGAGATTTGAACGGCCATTTGGCAGTGTTTGATAGATCCTCCAAAAAGAAGCTAAGAAAAGAAATTTTAGAGTTAAACTTAACCATTCAACATTTGGATTTAACAGACATCTACAGAACATTTTGTCCTAACAAAACTGAATACACATTCTTCTCATCAGTCCATGGATCATCTTCCAAAATTGATCACATCTTAGGTCACAAGTCTAACCTCTGCCTGCCTACCTTTGTCTCAGCTATAATCCCCTGAGGACCAGGTGCTTCTTAGACACACCAAAGCAGTCCTTCTGGCTCAGCCCTGCCCTGGGAGTATGCCATCTCTGCACACACATCTTCTATTTTCCATCCTCACTGTGCCCCACCCAGGCAGGTACTGCCTCAGGTATACCCTTTGCCTATGGGCCCTGCATTACTGTCCCAGATCTATTCCGCCAGTTTCCGCCACCAGAGAAGATGCCTGGCTTTCTCTGACTGCCCAGAGAGCCAGGGAGTGTCAGTCCAAAATATCCCCAGTGGTGTGAGCCCTATTGTTCCTGCTGCTGCCACTGCTGCTTTATACCGGGGGGGGGGGGGGTGGGAGGGGAACTGCCTCTCCCTCTCCTGTATGGTTTCTCCAGTTCACCTTCTTCTCCTTACCACTGTGCCACAGAATTAGCACAGACCTGCAACAGTCCATGCCCTGTCCACATCTCTCAAGAAAATGCCCAAGAATCTGGACTCCATGGGGGACAGACTTCCAGACCTCAGGGTGATAGTGGAGGGGAGTGCTGGGAGTTCAGAAGTGTAGGTAGAGAATTTATACAGTTTTATAAAGTTTTATGCCTGGCAGGAGAGTGCCATGGCACCCTAGTAGGGGAAGGAGGTCCAATTTTTAGAGGGTCTCTCCCATGGGATAAAATAGGAGGATGTTTGAACTCTGCTCGCTTGTTTGTAGAAAGTATACTGTGAGCCGTTTTCATGGGGGAGGGGACTTGGATGGATTTTGTACCTATTGTTTATATCCTTGGGGTTGTAGCTCATCTCAGTAGGATTAATGTGCATTCTTCAATCTTTTCTCTTTGCTCAGCTCCAACCCATCAGCTTACTTGTTAAACTTCTATCCTTTAACTCTCCTTCTGGATGAGAGCCTCCGTGGAAAGCTGGCTCTAGTTAGCCATCTTGCCTCCAACCCTTCAGAATTAATTTTTTTAATGTAGTGTAAAATAGAAATCAAGTTTCTTTTTCATATGGACATTTAATTGACTCTTACCATTAGGAAAAAAACCATCTTTTAACAACTTCACTGCTGTGTTAACTTGTCATAAGTAAGGTAACTTTACGTGTATTTAAGAGATCTGTTTTTAACACCTTCTTCCAATACATTGCTTAATATTTCCATTTTACATGAATACTACACTCTCTTAATTGCTATAGCTTTATAATCTAGCTTGATGTTATAAACTCTCTAATTTTATTTTTCTTATTTACAGAGAACTTGGCTATTATTTTATTCTTTGAAGTTCCATGTATATTTTATAATCAGCATGTCACTTTCCCCCAAAGGAAAAAAATAAACAAGCAAACAAGACATCCTAAATCTTGAATAGTTAGATCGGTTGGCTTCTTTATAATATTGAATCTCTTAATTCATGAAAATGGTCTTTTCCTCCTTTATTAGACCTTTGGTAATTTTCTTCATAATACTTTCTTGCAAATTTTATTAGATTTATTCTAGATATTTGATGTTTGGAGATGCTATAATAAATAGTATGCATTTTATTTCCTTTTTAATCATTGCTGGTACATAGTAATACAATTGATTTTTTTTATATTGACATTATATTCAGTGACCTTGCTGGATTTACTTAATTATTTTATTACTTCTTCTATAAATTCTCTGTCTCATTCTAAATGCACAATCATGTCATCTATAAATACTAGTAGGAATGCATCTTTCTTTTGAGACCGCATAGCTTTTGTTTCTTTTTTTATTGCTGTAACTCTAGTATAACATTTAAGAAAAGTCATTCAGGAATCTTTTCTTGTTCCCTAATTTCATAGCTTGGCTTTGGATTTTATACATGATGATTGTAGTAGATTATTTTTGTAGATGCTTTTATCAGATTTATGTAATGCCTTCTATTTTTATTTTTGATAAGCAAGGATTTATCATAAATGTGTATTAATTTTATCAGATACTTTCCCTACATCTTTTGTGATGGCCACATACATGATTTTTCTCCACCATTGTATTACTGTGGTAAATTACAACTGCTGTCTTTTGATTACTCAATCAACCCTGTATCTCCAGAATTAACCCAAATTGGTTGTAATTTATACTTTTTATATATCATTGGATTTGATTTGCTAATATTTTGATAAACTATTTTCTAAATTTACATTCATGAAAGAGATACATCTGTAATTTTTCTGTCTTCTGATTTCCTTGCACTATTTTGATTTATATTTGGCCTCATAGAGTAAATCTCAAAATGTCTTTTGCTTTCCTATTGTCTGGAAGAATTTTATAAAATCTATATGATTAATTTATTAAAATTTGGAAAAATTCATTGGTGAAACCATCTGGGCCTAGAGTTGTCTTTCCTGAGGGAAAGATTTTAAACAACAGATTCAATTTTAATGGATATGGAACTATTCCAAATTGATATTTCTCTTCATATTCATTTTGATAAGCTCCCTTTTTATAAATTATAAACTTGATAATGTCATTTTTTTTCTTTTTTTTTACTTTAAGCAGAATCTGAAATAGTGTCCTTTCTTTCATCCCTAATGTGGTAATTTATGTTCACTCTCTCAAACACACATACACACTCTCTCTCACACACATACAAATACATAGTCTTCCTAGAGTTTTATCATTTTTTTTAATCTTCTCAAAAGAAAACAACTTTGATTCTGTTGATTTTCTCTATTATACATTTGACATCTATTTCATTAAAACCATATGCCTATTATCTTAGGGTAAATTGCATTTTATTTTCCCATATGAATGCACACATAACTATTTTTCAGCCTTTTCCTTTTCTGAAGTTGACCACCTCCTAATTTACATAGACCAGACATTCACCATATGTACTCACTGGAACTGAAAGTTCCTTACGTTGACCACCTCCATGTGTCCACCATTTTTTTATAGTCTCTTGGGTGATCAACTTACAGAGGTTTTACTATAAATGTATCTAAGGTTATACACTTCCTTTAAGCACACATTTAAATAGAACTTATTTTATTATCATTTTATTCATTTTTGTCATTAATTTTAACTTAATTTCATTATAGCCAAAACTATGATTTCAAACTCTTACAATTTTTTGAGACTCCTATTGTGGCCCAGCACATCATCGATTTTGGACAATGCTTCACTTGCACTTGAAAAGAAGGCATGTTCTGCACTTGCTGGGTGAATCTTATCTATATCGTAATAGTTTGACTTGGTAGGCATATTGTTCCAAAATTCTATAGCCTTACTGACCCTTGATTATTTATCATTTATTTATACTGCTAAACTCCCCCACTATGATTATCAAATTTTAAAGACATCATTTTATCATCTTCTGACTTCCATCGCTTCTTTTGAGAAGTCAAGTATTGGTGACGCTCCTCTGAAAATTATGTCTTTTTCATTTTTAATCTGGTTATTCTTAAGACTTTATCCGTTGTTAGTATTCAGTGGTGATGAAAAAGCTAGATTTATTTGTCTCATATTTCTCTTATTGGAGTTTACTTTTAGAATCCATGGCTGGATATTATTTTCTTTACCAACATTCTTGACTATCATATCATCTCTTTAAATTTTGCTTCTGCTTCATTCTCTGTCCTCTCCTTGTGGGATTCTAACTATGATCTGGGGCTCCAATTCCATGCATGGTAGGCCTTTCCCTCATGCCCCATAGACTATAACCAGAAATTCCCAGAGGCTCCTGCTGCCCTAAATCAACGAGCCTATTAGTCCATCATACCATGCACATTCCTTGAGAAACACTTCCATAAAGTTCCAACCCCTGTGTTTATCCTTAAGAAACTGAGATGCTCAGTTTTTTCTCCTGAGATGCTTCTTGGTGCCAAACACAGCATGTATTCTCTCTTTTTCCCTACAACCTCCCTTTAAATTTGAGCCACAACCGGCTCCTTGAGTAGCCAGGAAGGACTCTGCATTAAAGCTTTGCCTTTGTCAGCTTTGGGCTATCTAAGAGTGCCAGGTCAAAGTAATATAATCAGTAGGGAGAATAGCACAACACAATTCTGGAGTTTAGTAACTGTACTTTTTTCTCCATAAGAAAATAAGGTGGCCATAATGACTCTGGTCCAGACAAGAATTTCACTTTGTCACCATTTAAATGAGGCCAAAAATAATTTTATTTTTAAAAATCTTTGCCTCAACCACCCCTTCCCCAAACCAAGAAAAAAAAAGGAAAAGGTAAATCTCACATACTTTGTATATAGTTCCCTGTGTTTTCCTTTTAACAACTTTGTGAGATAGATGTGTTTTATCTCCATTCAGAGTGGGGGAAACAGGTTCATTTAACAGAGGCAGGAAGTGGAACAGGCCAGGTTTGACCTCAGGACTGCCTTTTTTTCAGTCTGGGCACTTTCAGTGGTACAAAAATCCCACCTCTTTTTTCTCCCTCTCCTTCCTTCTCTCTACTTTTTCTTCCAAAAGCACATTTAGTAGACTAATGAAAATCAAGTGACCCAGAGAAAGCTCCACATCAGCTTCCCCACATAGATCCAACTTGCAGTTTAAAAACACGTCCACAGAGGGGACACACACAGAGCTCAGCTTGGCACCCTCAATAATCAAGTTTGATGTTTTTGCTTGGATCTGTGATGGCCGGTTGCTGCAGCTTCTCCTCCAATTCTCTCCTTTCCACTTCTCAGCGATTCAGTAAGATCTCCGTGTCCACAATCTTCAGGGGCTATTCTTTTTCTCATGCAACAATGAACCTGCAGGGAGGGTGAGAGCTAAGATACATCTTTAATAGAAACGGAGACCTTTAAAAACAAGCAAAAGAGTGGAAAGAGAAGAAGCGAGAGGGTCACAGATGTCCTTAAGAAAGCGAGCTCGGGCCCAAGGATTGGTTTTTGTGTGTGCTCATGTGCTTGTGGGCATTTTGTTGGCTGGACAGATTGACAGGGGTGTGGAGGGGAGGAGGGGTCCTCAGGTGGGAGGTGGAGGTGGGGGCGTCTCTGGCAGCGCTTGCAGCTGCTTCAGAGTGCGCTGACTGACACATGATTCCAGCAGGCCGTCACCCGCGGGTGCATCATCCTGCCACTCAGGCTTAAGAGACACTCTGTGCTTATTCGCCCGGAAGGCCCGGCGCAGGCTGGCCTCTGCCTCATTGGGCAGGCCACTGTGGCCATCAGTCGTCATCATTCCCGAGGCCTGTCACACGGCCCGACGCCCACCACATTTCCCAGCAAGTTGAGGGGCACATAGTTGCTCCCAGCATTCCCAGGATCCACGGAAGAGCCCAGCACCTCTTCTTGACTCCTGGCTGGTCCTCCCTTCTGGCCCACTGCCCATCCCAACCCATGAGTGCATCCGGCATGGCAAAATAGAATGTCCCCATGGGGGGCAGCAGCCAGGGATGGGGATTCTGTTTTCCACTGCTCTTCCCTCCCAAGTCAGGTGTGAGGCCTGGGGCTGAGGGTGAGGCTGGTAATCAGTTAGGCAACCCTGATTGCATCTTAATAACAAATGCAAAGCATCCAGGAGCAGCAATTACAGCAATGGGACAATCAGCAGGTCTCTGGGGTTCGGCAGGAAGCAAACACTCTCCGGGCTCCCATTTGGAGGAGGAAAAAATCATGTGTGGAGTGCCCTGGCAGTGCTTACAGCTGCTGCTGGCACTTTTGGTCCGTGGGGAAAGACACCGGAAGAAGAGTCCTGGACTGGACTGAGGGGAGGGAGGCTGGGCCAGAGCCTGGGCAGCCTGCCCTCTCCACCTCCCTGTCAGGGGCTCTAGTGTGAGAATGTCACACTCTCTCTCCATCCCTTCCATCAAACACGCACCAAAAACCAACAGAAAAGACCCCCCACTAACCAAACCTTGCTCAATAAGTGTACTGCATTCAAAGTCTTCCTGGCTGAAGGGTTACCAGGGAGAGGCTCACTTCCCCGTCCCCCAGCCGTTTTCACGGTACCCACCGGAGTCAGAGGGGAGCTGGGACCTCAGCCATAAAATATCCCTGCCCTGCCAGGAGATTCCTTTGTCTTCTAACCTCCCTGGAGTGGAAAGCAGCAGTTATCCCCGCTCGAAGGTGAAACGTTTTTTTCACAGTGTCAGTTTTTCTTCCTCTTTGGGAATGTTCCCCACACCGAACATGCGTATTTTTCTTACGTGTAATTTGATGTGGATGGTTTCTTGACCTGCATCCAAATCGCGCTGTGGGTAATTATTACTGTCACTATTGTTATTAATACGGATATTTATCATAATCTCACAAATGCCAGGGACAGCCCTTAATCTTGCTATTTTACTTGGTTGAGAGGAAAATGTGAGGCCCCGGCCTCC
Source organism: Arctocebus calabarensis (assembly GCA_963573935.1). Classification (NCBI taxonomy): domain Eukaryota; kingdom Metazoa; phylum Chordata; class Mammalia; order Primates; family Lorisidae; genus Arctocebus; species Arctocebus calabarensis. The sequence continues at coordinate 6,757 of CAUYON010047279.1, forward strand.
CTCCCAGCCAATCCTCTTGTACTCACTTTCACCAAATTCCTTCTCTGTGAATAATTAGCCCGGTAGGGATCTCACGTCAGCTATAACTCTGAATTGTGTTCAGAGGATGGAGCCAACGCTACTAGGCAGCAGGGACGAGAAGTCAGATTTATTTTATTAAAATGAGAAACTATATAAATCATTGGGGCTTCTAACCAGATGCTTCCATGAAGTAGGGAGCTCCCTGTCGCCAAAAATATTCCAGGAGAGGTTAAAAGATCATCTATCAGTTATGCTGCTTAGGAAGATAAGGAATGAGGACTGTGGTTCTCAAACTGTAAGTCTATCAGAATCACCTGGAAGGCACGGCCCCAGATTTTTGGGTGCCACACCCAGAACTACAGGGAAAGTCAGAATAGTTCATTCAAAGCTGGCCTCCTAGTCTAAGATTTTATGATGCCACGAAATAAGAATTATGTAAAAAGTGACCAAGAGCGATTGGCTCAGGCCAACAGTACAAGATGTGGGGGTTGTCTCCTGAACTTCGTGTGGGTGTTTAACAAGAGGACAACTCTCGTCTTCACCTTTGAGTACCGTCCTGTCTCCGTAGATTTATCCCACAAAGGCTTCTAAGTCCTGCTTTTCTTTTTCACTGCCACATTTTGCTGGGAGTTTTCTACTGTCTCATTTATTTCAGGGGGAAAACCACATTTATTCAGAAAGATAAACCCCTGGTTTTACTCTCCCTGTAACAGTGGTACACTTTCTGCCTTTAATGCCTTAAACAAAAATAAAACAGCAAAAAAGTCCTTTTGCCAGCCCTTGGTGGTAACACCGCCTTATCTGGTGATCTCTGTTGCTCTGTTTCATCCGGGAGCTGTGAAATCACCTGGAACAATGTTTCGTGTAAACCTTATATGAATCCCACGGGCAGCAGTGAAGGGGAATGAGGAGAGGAGATAACACCTCGTGAAGCATGATCTTGAATGTGGGCTCCAAGGCTGCAGAACAGATAGCATGGACTCCATCTTATTGATCAGGAAGGTGACACTGGAGGGCTTCTAAATTGCCCAAAGGTCACTGCAAACATTGTAGAAGAAAAATTTAGTTTCTCTCTCTCTTGGAGTGATATTTTCATCCGTCCCACCAAGCTGTTCTTGGACACAAAGCAGAGTAAGAGGTGGGGAAGATAACCATGAAACTTGGCTGTGGCAACAGGCCCTGGACAGCTACCAGCCCCCACCTCCTTCTCCGCAGTCCATTTGGAAAACGTCCTCACCTATCCCCACTTCCATCCGTTCATCCACTCATCCATCCCACTCTCAAGATGAAAAAATAGGGAAAAAATTGCCTTTCTTGCCCAAGATCACACAGCTCATTAGTCACAAAGTCAGGACTGGTATTAATCAGAACTCCAGGATCTGACTTCCAACACATTCCATACACCTCTTTGCATGAGACTGGCTTGAATCGTTTGGTACATTTGCTGATGTGCTTTTCCATGTGTTTTCTGTTATCCCACGTGTCTTCCCTTTATTCTAGCAGTGGCTTGATATTTTATGCTTCTCGCCTGAGTGAAAGAAGGAGATAAAAGAACAAAGTCATTCCCAGGGTATGCAAGGTGCCAGGCAAATATTTTTGCAGGGCATGGGGAACTGCCTGTGTAAATGGACTGAGTAGCCCCAAATCAGCATGTCAGTATCACCAGGATGGTGATCTAATCTCAGAAATTTGTGAGAAGGAATCACCGTTCCGTCCCATGGGATGTGCTTATGGGTCACCCTTCTATAGCCAGAGCCCAGCCCTGGGGCACTGGATGATCCCAGCAGGGCAGGATCTGGTGGCTGTCTGTGGCAGACCCACCACATGAAGTATGAGCCAGAGAACGAGAAATGAGGCGAGGGCCCATATGTTTCAGACACCAGAGGAGGATTTGCGAAGGCTCAGGAAGATAGTTCAAAGCCCGGGGTTTCCTGAGGTGTGAGGCTAAGGCAGGGCAGGGTTTTCTAGGTCCAGGGCACAGACGAGTGGAAAAAGTCACCACAGTCTTGGAGATTCAGGGCACAGAAACATATGATGATGCAAATGTTAAGATTTCCCCACCCTGGCATGAGGCAAAGGTTGCCTGGGCTCAGGAGCGAAGAAGAAGCGACTTGTATGGGACGGAAAAATGGCTCAGATGCTCCAGGGTCCGCAGTTCTGCCCAGCCATGTAGGAAAGAGGAGCAGAAGGAATGATACAGACTTGGTAAGACGGGATGGTCCTCCCAGGCCGGGAAAACCACGAGGGGGAGTCACTCCGACCTCTTCCTCCCCTGTTCTCACCGTACTTGATAAGGGGAGAAGAGGGGACAGGTGTGCCAGGGTTCTCTGGTGGGCGGGTTGGGCGCAGGGTCACAGGAGCCTCCCTCCCGGTGTGCTGGACAAGTGATATGCCTTCTGTGCTGCCAGGATTGGTGCAGCCCTGGGGAGAGAGAGAGAAACTAGGAGGTGGTCGGGAGGAAGGAAGCCCTAGCAGACAGCCGGTGAGGAGAAAGGACCTGTGAGCAGAGGCCAGGATAGCGCTGTGACAGCCCCTGGGATAAGACGACCATCCCCTCCCCCCATCCCTCCTACACTCCACTACTGTCTGCATCCTGGGGCGCAGATAGAACCGGGAAGAAAGAACGCAGAATCCTGATCTGGCAAAGTTTGCCTAAAGTGGGGCTCCAAAATAGAAATTAAGTTGTTACTAAAAACAACAAAGAAATTTACTTTTTTTTTCTTTTGAGACACATCTCACTCTGTGACCGTGGGTAGAGTGTCGTCATGCCATAGCTCACAGCAACCCCACACACTTGGGCTCAAGTGATCTGCACCCACCACAGTGCCCAGCTAGTAGACACAGGGTCCCACTCTTGCTCAAGCTGTTCTCCAACTTCTGAGCAAGCTATCCAGTGGCCTCAGCCTCCTGGAGTGCTGGATGACAGGCATGAGCCACTGTGCCCTGCTGAGAATTTTGCTTTCTAAAAACTACGCTTTCTGCACACCTCGAGAAACATCATACCTACTACAAGAGGCTGCAGTGAAAAGCAATGATTAAAATCCAGGAAAGTGTGGATAGATAAGATTCCCAGGGAGTTGTTTGCCTTTGAGACCCTGGTGACCATTAGGTAAAAGGAAATGGGCGTTGGGAATTCTCTGGTCTTCCATCTGTATCCCGGGATTCTCAGTCCTGCTTTCTTGCTGCTCCCAAAGGCCTGTGATGTTGAAGAGGCCACAGAGAAGGACCAAACCCTTGGGGCTGTCACCAACTTCCCATCATTTGCCCCAGCCTCACTCAGCCTCTCACCAAAGAATGTGAACAGCATGTAAAAATGGTTCCAAGCATCCCTGCTCAGGGAGACAAGGTCAGTGGCTTTGCTCCAGCATTAACAAGGTGTGAACAGGAAGCCAATGCCCAGGCTCCCCGGCCCCCTGACCTCTGCTGACACGAGCATTTCTCCCAGTCCCTAGCCAGGCAGATCCAAGGGAAGCCACCAGGGAGAGGATGAGACTGGCTTCTGCAGCACCTGCTGAAGTCACTTCAATACCCAGTGTAAATCATGTCACCTTCTGTTGTTTCCAACAGCCAGGACATTCTTGTTTTCTCACACAAAAAAAGCCCCCGGTCACCTGAGGACACCTCTTGCAGTGATCCAGCTGGCTTTTGTCTTGGTGTCACCGGATTCTCTGTGTCCCCTTCAGGAGTGATGGTCATCTTTTCCACAGCAACAAAAACACTGTAACTAAACTAGTAGGGAGGATAAAAAAAAAAAATCCTTGTAATCTGCACAATAATGCCTTGACCCTTTGTCCTCTTTTAGAAAGAAAGAAAGCAGCTCACAGCTCAACGGGCTTTAACCTGGGCTTACTGAAGAGAAACAAATGTGTTTTAAAGAAAACAAAAGTGGAACATGAGCCAGCCATAGATATAAACATTCATCTGCATGTAGAAAGTGTGACTCCAAAGTAAGGTTTTAAGGAAGAGCATTGCAATAGAAGAATAATTAGGTCAGATCACCTGTCCACTGTACGCGTATATGTATATGCCTATGGTATATGTTATGTACATGTGTGTAGTAGATGGACAGCATAGCAAGTCACATTTCAAATCATCTATAGTCACTTAGTAAGCTGTGATTGATACTGCCCCCGACCCCCCAGCACTACCCTGGGTACAGCAGGAGATACATAAAATATATATATATATGCTGTTTTCACCCTCACAGAGGTAACAATTTGGGACTCAGATTTTACATAGAGGCAACAATTGAAAACCAATAAAAAAAAATTATTATAATTAGTAAATGTAGTAGGAACAATAGCTGGTTTGTGTTCAGTGCTTGCTAAGCACCAGGCCTACGGGTAAGCATTTGTTATCTCATTCAATCCTTAGGAAAACAGACAAGTACTCTTATTAGCTTGATTTTACAGAACCAGAGATTGAGAGATTTGCATTGGCCCAAGGCCTTGTGGTCAGGATGACAGGACTTGAACTGAGATCTATTTGACTCCTAGTCTCACCTACATGTCAGTGACAGAGACAGAGAGGAAGTGCTCTGGTCATTCAGAGCAGGCACAGCCCTGAGCTCCAGGTTGGTTGAAGAAGTCCGTAGGGGAAGGGTCGCTGCATCGTACCAGGGATGCCTGACCTGAGCTGGGACCAGGGGACGAACAAACTCTGGTGGCTGGGCTCTGGGCTTGGCAACCTGGGTAATCGTGGGTTCTGGGGACTCTGGGTTCTAACTTCAGATCTGTCTGAAAGACGTCTGCAAAGATAAGTGGCTTGCAATGTCACACAGATCCCTGAGCTGTGAAAGATGGTAATTCAAGGAGATGCTGTCCAAATCTTGTCTTAGGGACAGAGGTCAGAGGAAGACATGGTGTAGCTCAGGATAAACCTTGGGTCATCCTGGAAGCTTGTAGTAACTTCTATATTCAAGCACCTCAACTATCAGATTGGCACAGGCCCCAACACCTGACACCAAGCTGAGAGAGGCACGTTTCCCCTAGTCTGCGAATGGATGCTAAGGTCCCATGCTTTTCCATTTGAGAACTTAAGCTATGAAGTAACCCAAATCTCAGTGATACATAAAATGAATGAAAGTGTTGCACCTCATTTTTATGAAATGGGAATCTGAGAACCCATTCCCTCTTAGGGAGGTAGAGGTGAGACCGGCAGCTAAAGTTGGGAGTGGGAGGTGAGAATAACCTTGTGGAAGGGTGAGATATATGAATTCGAGAGGTCATATTCTTTTTCTTTATCACAGACCAACTCATTCATGCAGCAGAAAAAAATATGCGTAAGGGAAAGTTTAGGGAAGCTTTCAGACAGGTCTTGAAATAAAATTCCAAAATCCTCATCTAGAGTATTAGATATCAAGGAAGAATCCTCATTTTATTCTTAATATCATTAACAGACACTGTACTAACAGTTTGCATGCATTTTGTTACCAATGTCCTAATAATTCTATGAGGTAGGCAATTGTGTCCCTCATTCGCAGGTAAGGAACTGAGGTCACAAGAAGCTCAATAATTTGCCTAGTATCAAGTGACTGGGAAATATTGAGGCCAGGATTCAAACCTACATCTCACTGAACCCAGGGCTTCACTCTTGACTGGCTCTGTCATTTGCTTTGATGGCAGTGTAATTACCAAGTCATTCTGCTCCCTCTATGCATAACAAAATGTGTCAATAATGAAAGAATGATTTTACATACAACTTAGTGTTTGTTCTTAAGAGTGCACCAAAAGACCACGACTAGCAACAACAACAAAAGTTCAATAGGAAGGATTTAAACAAGGGTTAATGAGTAGGTATTCAGTTCATTACTATTCTTTTTTCTTAGGCACTATTTTATACACAGTGAAATGTAAGATCCTATTTATTCAGTGAGTTTAGCAAAACTACACTATACAGCTGGATATACACCACCCAATCAAGATACAAAATATTATCATCACTCCAGAAAATTCTCTCTTCCCCCCTTTTTGTCACTTCTTACCCTAAAGTCAACCATTATCCTATCACTGTGGGTCAGTTTTCCTGATATAGAACATCATGCGATTGGAACCATATAGTGTACACACTCTTTTGTGTCTCTTTTCTTGGCTTAGCATATTTTTGAGATTCATCTATGTTGTTGCAGGTATCTGTTGTTCATTCTTTTTATTAATGAGTACTGCTCCAACATATGAATATACCACAATTTGTTACATTACTGCTGATGGACATTTAGGTTGTATCCAACAGAGGACTATTATGAATAAAGCTGACATAAATAAAGCATATACAGTTCTTTTTAAGTTGATGTGCTTTGATTTTTTCTTGAGCCATTATTTAGCAGTGGAATGCAGAGTCATTGGGGAGGTATATTTTTAACTAAATTACTTAGATTCTGCCAAAGGGTTTGCGAGAGTGATTTTACAACAATGAGCGCCCCAGTTGTTTCCCGTCCTTGCCCACATTTGATGTTGTCATTTCGTAAATTTAACCCTTCTGGTGAAACTGCATCTCCTTGTGGTTTCACTTTGCAATTTTTTCTGCATATGACTATCCAATTGTTCTAGAACCTTTTGTTGAAAAAAAACTCTTCTTTTCTCCATTGAATTTGCTTGGTACCTTGGGGACTCTGGGTTCTAACCTCAGATCTGTCTAACAGATCTGTTCTTTATAGGGTCTTTTTGTAGAGTCTTCCTTCTATTTCATTGATCTATTTGTTTATCATAATGTGAATATCTTAATTACTATAGCTTTACTATAAATCTTGAATTCAGTCTGTGGTTCAACTTTGTTCTTTTTCAAAGTTGTTTTGACTATTTTAGGTCATTCGTGTTTACATATGAATTTTAGAACCAGTTTGTCAATTTCTTTTTGTTTGTTTGTTTTTTTGAGACAGAGTCTTACTCTGTCATCCTTGGTAGAGAACCGTGGCATCATAGCTCATAGCAACCTCTAACTCTTAGGCTCAAGTGATCCTTCTGCCTCAGCCTCCTGAGTAGCTGAGGCTACAGGTGCCTGCCATACCGGCTAGGTTTTCTATTTTTAGCAGCGATGGGGTACTGCTCTTGCTCAGGCTAGTCTTGAACTCCATCTGCCTCAGCTTCCCAGATTGCTAGGATTACAGGCATGAGCCATGGTGCAGGGCCAGTTTATCAATTTCTAAAAAAAAAATCTTTTGGAATTTAATTTTAATTAGGAATGCACCAAATCAGTTCTATTGTGGAAAACTGACATCTTAACAATATTGAGTCTTGGATCAAGAAAGACAGTCTAGAAATAGTCTGTTAATGTAGTATCTCCCCATTAATTTGTCTTCTTAAATTGTTCTTAACATTATTTTGTAATTTTGTTAAGTTTACTCCTAATTAGTTTATGTGTTGATACTATTAACTGTTTCAATTTCAAGTTTTAATTGTTTCCTACTAGCATTGGAAAATAAAATTTATTTTTATTTATTTACCTGTATTACCTACAAATTTGATGAATTCATCTGTTATTTCTAGCAGTTATTCTTATAGATTCCTTAGGGTTTTCTATGTATGCAATTATGTCATTTATAGCTAAAGGCAGTTTTGGTTCTTTCCAATTTTGATGCCTTTTTTTCCTTTGCCTTATAATAGTGACCAGGACCTTCAATACATGGTTGAATAGAAGTGATTCAAACAGATGTTTTTGTCCTGTTTCTTATCTTAAGTGGAATGTATTCAACAGTTCTTCATTAACTATGATGTGAGGTATAGGTTTTTGCTTTGCATTTTTTCAGATTTAAGAAGTTCTCTTTTGCTAAGTGTTTTCAACTTTAAATAGTGTTGAATGTGTCAGATGCTTTGGGGTCATTTATTAGCTATTTTTATTTGTGTTTCAACTTAGGTTCCAAATATCTCTGTGAGTCATTTACTGTGCTCTAATATGTGTGGTCTTGTTGACAATTTTTCTGATGCCAGCTTAGCATGAAGCTGAATTTCATAATATGAATGAAATCTAGTGTTCCCTGACAGCTGTACTTTTTTGTGTGGTAGCTACTGTTTTCACTCTAATCCTCTTCATTATGGGAGTGCTTGTAATTTGGGGCCAAATTATTTTAGAATTATATATTTAACTATTAGAAATAGTTACTGCAGAGTTACTTTCATCCATCACATTTCTTCAGACAAATGTAGACAAAAGCCTCAGAACTTGCCTATTAATCAGAATCAATTCACAATCGGAACCAAAAAATGCAAAAATATTAAACACCAGACAGCCCAGAAAAGCTGGAAAGGAAATGAAGCTCTGAAATACGTCGTGGGATAGCCACACGTCGTGCTATCTGTGGGTCAACCCACCCAAGACACATGCATTAGTGGGAAGTTTAGAAACACAATTTCATTCTCGCCAAACTAGATTTGGCTGGGAAAAATAACTAATTCATTACCAAGGCTTTCCAGAATCTTTTTATACTATTCCCTTAAAAATTGTCATTCAATCTCAAAAGGTGGTATCAGTCATATCATTAGATATGGTAACTTCATGTTTGAAGCCAAGCCTAATTTAGATTGAATTAGGGGTTTTTCTCCCCGTCTTCGTATTTTATTTTTCTTCTTATTTTTTTTATTTCCAACCTTTTCTATCAAACAAATATAGCAAGTATCTAGAAAGCAACTTTTGTTGATGACTACAACAGAACATGTATTCAAAGTAGGCTTGGATTTGGGAACATTCTTATTAAGTGACATTTCTAAATCTCAGAATATTCTAGAACAAAAATTCCTTTGAAATTATCTTCCAGGCCAAGTCACCAGGAGAATTGGCTTTAATACTTTATTTTATTTTATTATCTTATTTTATTTTATTGAGACAGAGTTTTACTTTGTCACCCTTGGTAGAGTGCCATGGCATCATAGTCCACAGCAACCTCAAACTCTTGAACTCAAGTGATCCTCTTGCCTCAGCCTCCTGAGTAGCTGGGACTACAGGCAACCACCACAGCACCCAACTATTTTTTAGAGACAGGGTCTCACTTCTGCTCAGGCTGGTCTGGAACTCCTGAGCTCAAACAATCCATCCACCTCCCAGAGTGCTAGGATTACAGGAATGTTGCACCATGGCTGGCAACCTTCATATGTTAGACCTAAATTTTACAGCAAGAAAATCCTGCAAAACTAACCTGAATTTTGCAATGAGAAAATCCTGCAAAACTAAAGGAATCTGGGATTGAAGAAGTTGAGAAAATGTGGCATATCATAAAATCTGTTGGCATTCATAAGACATATTTGCTTATTAAAAGCTCTTGGATATACACCTTAACCTATAGTTGCCTTGCAATTATTTGACCTTGGGAACTATTGCTTTATTTTGTTTTGTTTTGGCTCAGATTGGTCTGGTTTGGCTTGGTTTGGTTAATGTACCCCTTTTAACTCTCATTCCACAGATACTGCTTTGCATTGCACCTTATAAATTCATCTGTACCTTATACATCCTCAGTTCCGCATCGTGCAAAAGGGAAATGAGCATCTCTCGGGGTGACGTTCAAGTTTCGATTATCATAATTATCTATTAAGAACTTTCTATCTGGCCTTGCCCTCCTGGCTGTTTGGATGCTAGGGTATCATTTCCAAAAGGATCATATTTAGGTTTCTGCTTTGGCTTGATAGTTAGAGGAAGTTGACTATGGAAAGAAGGTAAATGTTGTGCAGTGGAAAGTATAGACAGGGTGGGAATAAAAGTGGAGGAAGAATAAAAGGGGCAGAGACTGGAGAGACACAACATGATTCCTTATTTGAGGAACTAGGCTAGTGCTGTCTGACAGAACCAACCACAGTGTTGGAAATGTTCTGTATCTGAACTTTCCAGAATGAAATGTGCGACCCGTGTGACCTAAGAACTGAATTTTCAATATAGATAAATGTAAACTTAAATAACTACTGTACAGACTGGCTAGTGTGGTGTTTTTCAACTATTTCTAATCTCATGGCCTATAGTTTAACTTCCCGTGACACACTTAAATGATGTTGATCTGAAAAAAAGAAAATGCTGACTGTGTTGTGAACTTCTTTTGAAAATAATTTAATTAACGATCTTTAAAATTTTTTTGTGGTACATCTAAGATCCTCTCACCGGACACCAGTGTGCCATGGCACACCAGTTGAAAATCACTGAGCTTACGGCTAGTGTGTAAGAGCAGGTTACTACACAGATACTAGGCACTGGAGAAGAGGCAAGGTGATCTTTATCATACAGCCTTGGGATGGCTACATCACAATTTGAGTACTGGAAAATCTGCTAAAGTTGTTAATATTTCCCTCGGTTTTAGACTAACTTGTGTGCACAATAGCAAATCATATCTGAAGATGCATAGTTTTTTACAGTATCCCTGTTTTTGTACACATGGGAAGTATTTCTCCTAAGTCTTTGACTTTTATATAAATATCTAGGCTATATGTATAGTAGATGTAAAAAGGCGTTGGAGTCAGACAAACTTGGGTCTTATTCTGCCACTTAAAATCTCAAATGACCATCGTGTCAACGCCCTTTATCTACTTTCTCAAGGTTGCAGCAGGAACTTCCATATTCCTGTAGCATAGCCTCACAGGCCACAGCTGATTCCTCGAGAAAGGATGAGTATACCAACTTGTCATCTCCTTGGGAAATTTAATTTGGAAGAGAGAGAGAGAGATTGGATGCTCTAGGGGCTAAGCTTGTGATATTAACATTAAGCGCTGTTGGAGTCCTTGTTTTCATCATATGGACCACAGAATTCAAGGGAGCCAGTTTGCCAGAGAGAACAGAGAGGAGAATTACTCAGACAGGCAAAACGGAGCACAAATAAAACATGAAACAAAGGCAGTGAAAGTGACTTAACTAACCTCTCTCTCGTGGACATTAAGAGTTCTCACCAGTATGTGATTCTGGGAAGATTCTATCTCCAGTCCCTTAGCAAGACCATCTGACTCAAAGGAACATTTGTCGCTTCCTGGCCTGAGGCAGTGAAAGTCCCCTGCAAGACTCCCCAGGCTCTCGCTTCCCCTGCTGGGGCAAATTTACAAGTTGTGTGTTGAGATGACAGATCCAGTAGTATCAAAGCAGCTTGGATCTCAGAGTCACCACAGGGAGAGAACAGCTGTCCCTGGAGAACCACAGAGACCTGCAGGAGGGGAGAAATCACATTGCTGTCTTAAGCCACAGAGAGTTTTGAGATTGTCGTGCCAATATATAACTTGGTTTATTCTGTTAACGTTCCCCCTGAGCCTTATTTCCCTCATCTGTAAAATGGGAAAGACTGTTCTGTTAAAGCTGTTGTCATGAATTGTGAGGTGATGTCCACTAAATGCTTTCCACAGCACCTGTCACAGAGAGTTTATGGAGAAGCGTAATCCATTTATTCTTAAGCAGCTGTGATCTCTAGGCTTAGTTTTCCCTAGCACAGTTTAAGTCTACCAGACACTCCAGTCAGTATAACATGATCAGTGCAAATCCAGTGTCATCTGAAATACATTCACATCAGCCTGAGGCGTTCAAACCAGTCTCAAGCAGAACCTTCTGTGGATGGGGAATGGACTGTCCTCTCTTAGGGGAGGGGGGCGCATGAGGAGGTGAGTGAGGTGCAGGCCCTGAGACCACCTTGCGCTGCCTTGGGCAGCTGCAAACCTCACACCATCCTCACCTCGACCTGAGACAAGTGCCCCAGACTCTGAGATGCTCTGCTCCTCTCTCTGCTGGCAGATGGGCTTGACTCACAAGCGAGCCCTCGGGAGACAGAAGTTGGCTCTGCTACCTGGTGCTGCAGAAAAAAAGGAAGAAAAATTAAGGCTTCTGTCGATCTGCAAGGAAGGCAGGCGTTGGGCATCTTGCCCACGTTGCCACACATTCCCCTCAGGTTGACCTCTATGCCTCCATGTTAGCCTAACTTCGTGTCTGTGGCTATCTGGAATGCCCCTGTCAATGTATGTGTGTGTGTGTATGTTGAGGACACAGCCAGGGGACTCTATGACATGCTTTTCTGGAGTTCTGCTTGGCACTTACTGCACTTTGTATTCAAGATTGGAAAGAAGAGGGACCCCAACAGTGACTATCTGGCCATGTTAGAGCATCCAACCAGGCCAAAAGGGCACATGCAGGAGGTACGGATTTGGAAATGGAAACAACAAGATTGATTTGATCTTGTTACTCTACACGAGTCAGTTGGGCACCAACAGAACAATTCTTGGCTTGTCTTCCTTTCTGAAGTGGCCAGGACACTATATTAGCTCAGAACAGTTGTACAAGCAGTTAATACAGCTAACACACCTGCTAATACAGGACAGTGTATTAGCTCAGAACTATGGGTCTTTGCAGGTTTGTGCTTTGCACAGTAACTTTCAGCCTTTACTGAAGGGGCTGGCTGGGGCATTGGGACACTCAGCCAACCTTCCAGAAGAAGTGAAGTGTCGCTGGCCAGAAAGGAGGTACTGTGTCTTGCGGAAGGCGTCTAGTCTCTCTGCCCAAGCTCATGCTTGTTTACTTTAAACTGAAGAAATTCAGAAACGATAAAGATCATCTTTACCTTCAGTCATTCTTGGTCATTATCAAGAGCTAATCTACTGCATGGCCATTTCCATTTTTACCCTCTTATCATTGGTTATTTCACTGGGTGGTAGACGTTAGATTTTCAGGAATTTTTTTTGTTGTTTTTAAGTCATAATCCCCAAAGCTCAGAGTCCAGGACTAGAAATGCACATGGGCTATGCATAAGCCATCTTAAAAGGAGGCCACGATCCCAAGGGTCTTTGAGATTGAACTGAGACCAAACTGTAAAGAGAATTTGTGTATCTGTTTGTGGTTTAGAAGGTCAGAGAGGCTCCATTTCCTCCCTCTTGTTCTTGCAAGGGACTTCCTGCACCCTTCTCAAGGAGCATTTCATTTGTGGGTGAGAGGCATTTGTTTATGTTATGGGCAGCCTATAAAATTAAGTGAGTGGCTGGTTCTTCAGTTTCTAGCGTGTTGGAGTTCTTACACAGTGCAGTTATTCAGAGAGTTTATTTGGTTATTTGTTTTCTTTTCCATCTCAAGGGAGATTTTAACGAGGTTAACTCTCAGTTACTCACTCCAGTTATCGAGTTTGTTCACTGCCCCTGCGAAGGGCCTGGAGTAGAAAGAAGGAAGCTGCCAGATGCAGGAGGCACTGTGACAAAGAGGAGGGCTTGTCCAGCCTGGTGGCTCAGGGAAGGAAAGGAGGATAAAAGGACAAAAGATAACATCAGGGCCTGTTGATGGATTTAATATGGAAGCCTAAGAGCAAGAAAATTAAGATAACATGACCGTGGCATAATCCAGAATAGCCTTCCTATGATGGACACATAATACAACCCACGTATGTAACTATGAACTTTCTAGTACCTGTATTTAAAAAGTAACAAGGAAGGAAGTAAAATTATTTCAATGATACTTTTAATTTAATCCATGATATCTAAAACACTTCCATTTAAAATCAATGGTGTTTTACATTCTTTTTTTATATTAAGGCTTCCAAATCCAGGGTATATTTTTCACTTACAGCATGCCTCCGTCCAGAGTGACCACAAATGCTCGCGTGGCTGGCGGCCCCCACAGTGGCCAGTGCAGCCCCGGAGGATTAGGAGAGATAAGTGGGAAAGGATCATTTGTCCAGCGAGGGTATTGATAAGATTTTGCGCGTTGTGTTGGGATTATGATAAGATGGCCAAGAGGAAACAACCTGAAGGATTAGAGGTATAAGCCGGTGGTTGTGGAGGGAGAGATGGATGATCCCCAAGGGAGGCTGGAGATAATAAAAAGCCCTCACTACTACATACTGAAAACTTGTGCGAATGCCCCAACATTGTTCTTTATTGACAGAAGTTCTCATGTGAACAAAGGCATAGCCTGCGTGTACACAGCGAGCAGGCATCCCCTGAAGCTTTTGGAACTTGAACTATTGTCTATTCCCTCTCCGCCAACCTCTAAGTCCACACACATTAAGAACTCAGGGACAAGTTCTTTGCGTATGAACCACCTGACACTACCTCTTAAGTTCCTGACCTCTCGTGGCCCATGACAGTCCCCTATCTATAGTCCTCTCTAGCCACCATTTTCAGTATCCATCACGGTACTTTTCCGCTTTGCAAATACCGAATTTATTTCCAAATGATACCCACCACACACAGGCACACACACAGAGAATCTCCAACAGTTCCCTAATGCTTTTTTCCGAAACAGAAACACTTTTATTTTCTGTTATAAAAGTTGTACAGACTTACTGTAGAAATATCAAACAGTAGAGAAATATGAGGGCTGTCCAGAAAATATCCGGTCATGTACTATGAAAAACAGGGACATGTACAGCAGCACCTCCGCAGTTGACCACCTCCCTACCTTGATCACCTCTTTAACTTGACCTAATTTTCACAGACCAGACATGCACCATAGGTACGTATCAGTACAGGAAGACTCGTTCCGTAGATCAGCCACCTCCATATGCTGAACCAGTTTGTTACAGTCCCTTGGGTGGTCGACTTAAAGAAGTTTTACTGTATTCCATTAACAATGGCTACAGAGTTTCTGGACAGCCTTCACAAACTATTCTCAACTATTTTTTTCGTATTTTTCGTATAAAATAAAAATACTTCATTCCATATCATGCCAATTGGGATACAGAAAAGAAAATGCTCTTGGGAAAATAAACTTGCTATTTTAGAAGCCACAATAAGAATCATGTTGGAAATACTAATACTTTTTAGTTGAAGTGAGTTTCTCCAACATTATTGCAGGTGGGAATTCTGGGCTAGGTTAAGCACAGCATTTACTCCAAAATGGTTTCTTTCTAAGTGGCTTCTGGAAAAGGAAAAATGTCTTGCCAGCTGGCAATGGGACAAGAGCATGAAGAATTGGGTATTACTCTAAATATGCCCTCATTTATACTCATGGTGGTGGGAGGCCTGGTCACAATAAATATAGAGAAATCAATTCGCACAGCATTTTTTGAGGGGCTCAGAGTCTAAAAGGGAAGGAAGTTGTGTAAACCCACAGCAATGCAGCACCTCTAGTGGGTGTGCTGTAGTGGGGAGTTGATTCTACCTGGAAACATTGGGGCAGTTTCAGAAGCAATGGCCCTCAAGCAGAGACATCTGGAGAGAAAGTATGTAATCAAATTATCCCAAATCCAAAAAAAATAGATTCAAACAGCACAGAGGAATAGATAGGATTCCAAAGGCTGAGAATGCTATTGATAAAAGTTACCACGTTCGAGGTGCTCTGCTAAGGGGGTGGTTTGAGCCACAGAGATGTAAATGGTGAGAATTCTCCATGCACAGACCATCAGATGAAGAGGGGGGCCACAGGTCCAATATGGGTCAACCCTTTTCATGTGACTTATTTTAAAAACAAGATGCATTTTCAAACCATAGTAATAATAGTGCTCAGATGCCATTTTTACTCTCTAGGCCCTGTTTCAAACATCTTACATATGATAGCTCCATTTAATCCTCATACAAAACCTATATTTCCATTTTGCAGATAAACAACTGAGGCACAAAGAATTTAAGCCACTTACAAAAGGCCCTACAGGTAACAGGTGGTGGGGTCAAAATTTGAGCCTAAGCTGGGATGTGAACCCCACCATTCAGTCTTCATCTTCCTTGTTCACAATGACTATTCCACAAGCAGACACAATGAGAGAAAATTTCCCATGTCCCAGGTCTGTACTGAGTACTTACATGTATGATCTTAAGTGCCATAACCCGGTGAGGCTGAGGTTGATACTATAATCAAGCCCTTTAATAAATGAGAAAACTGAGCCTTGAAGAGGTTTACTGCTTGCCCAGGTTAAGAAGTAGAAAGTGGCAGAAGCGGGATTTGACTTGGAGAATGACCTGGAAGAGCCAGCGCTCACCGGTCCCTTCATGGAAATATCCAATCCAGAAGGAAGGAGGAGGGCTCCCGTGGCACTCAGCAGTGGATTACTAGAAGTGTCTTCATAGATGTCTTTGGAACCCCCACAAACAAGGGAATATTCAAAAGATGGTCTGCAAACATTTGAGGAAGTTTTCAGGAACTGACAGTTTCAACTAAAAGGAAAGTGGAGAGGGGAATGTATGAATGTCCTATTATCTGAAAACAGAGAGATGGAGTGTATTTTTCAGAGCATCCAAGATAAAAATGAGGGGGCATTTTCCAACAGTAAATTCATAAATGGAATGGAGTAGTGAGCTTCCCTGCCTCCACCCCTGGTGCCAAGGCAGAGGCAGGGAGAAACCCAGAAAGTTTTAGAGAGGGGAATTCTGGGTCCGATGCAGTTGAGCGAAGTTGCCCCTGATGACTCCTCTATTAGCTTACTAAATCTTAACCATCTTCTAACACCCTCAGTGTCTCTTTAAAAAATGAATGTATGACAGAATTAAGACATGGGAAGTTCATTAAAAGCTGTTTGTTAGGCCAGGCGAAGTGGCTCACACCTGTAATCCTAGCACTTGGAAAGCCGAAGTGGATAGATCATCTGAGCTCAGGAGTTCGAGACCTGCCTGAGCAAGAGCAAGGTCCTATCTCTACTAAAAATAGAAAAACTAATTGGGTGTTGTGGCAGCCACCTGTAGTCCCAGCTACTTGGGAGGCTGAGGCAAGAAGATGGCTTGAGTCCAGGAATTTGAGGTTGCTGTCAGGATGATGCTGATGCCATGGTACTCTCCTAGGGCGACAGAGTGAGATTCTGTCTCAAAAAGTTAAAGAAATGCTGTTTATCCTGCCTTCCATTAACTAGCATTTGCATGTTTTACCAATTCTTGGGTGCATGGGGCTCATAATGATGTTCCCAATGAAATAAAAGTGGCTTCAGTATTTTAAAAGATAGATAGGACCATGCTACTTATAATTTACTGTTGAGAGTATTCTCTAGTGTCTTAATTCTTTTTGAAAAGTTGTGCTCAACAAATGACAACTATAGATCACTTTTAGCCAGAATATATGATTGACCAGGATAGCTCATCCCCTAACCAAGACCAACACCAATGTTCCATCCAGAACAATCACCGAATGGGAGGCCTGAGCTGGGCAGTATAGTGAGCAGTTTTTTGCCGGGAGCCCAGAGGCAAGCAAACCCCTGTTCATTTCCTCCTCTGATCAAGCCTGGGTCCCAGGGAACATTATTTATCTTCCAGCTGTCTGGTTTATTCAGCTGTTTCAAGGGTAAGAGTGTTACCACTTGTAAGTTGGGCTGCAGGGAGTATCCAGAGAGCAGCTGGGGGTGGGGAGTGAGTTCCCCAGAGCACACGAGGTCTATTCTTCCTCAGATCTAAGAGAGAGATGATTGGCCGGTTTCAAAGGTAGTCCCCACCAACCCCAGCAAGACGGCCCAGATAGAATCTGGCAGAGAGGAGCGTTCACTCAGTTCGCGGAAGCTTCTGACTCCCACCGGCAGCTCGGAGATGCGGCTCGCCCACTGCCGCTGCGTGTTTCAGATCCCTGCTCACGACCTGTCTCTCCCTTCCAGCTGCTCCGATCGTTGAACAATAACCTGAGGAGTCGTCTTCTGAAGACTGGCCTGCTGTGCAGCTCTCAGGCCTGGGACTGGGTGGCCATCGCCTTTCCTTTGTCCGGAGGGACAGTGAGCAGCGACAACTCAGCCGTCCCAGGCCTTCCCTCGACTTCACCCAGTCAGGGACTTGCCCCAGATCTGCTCTATCTCTGCCAAGCGGTCCCCCGCCCCGGGCCGTATTCGCCATGCTCGTGCCCTGTGGCTGCTCCCAGGCTGCGGTGCGGGCTCTGGACAGCACGCTGGACCAGGGGTGGAAGGCCGCGTTCCGATCTCAGTCTTCACTCTCTGGGTGGTCCCAGGGCCTCCAGGCTTGTTTCCTCAGCTGCAACCCGGGGGCAGTAACCGCTCCTGGGCTGCAATGCAGAGAAAAGGAATATGAAAGGAAAAACAGGCATGAAGGCTTTTGTGAACTGGGAAACAAACAGGCTGCACGTTAAATAGGGACGCGCGTCACCTTAAAGGGGAAGGAAATTCTGACATAAGCTCCAACATGCTCAGTGAAATAAGATAGTCACAGAAAGACGAGCAGCCCCCCCTTATCCTCAGGGGTGCACTCTCTCGGCCTCAGTGAGTGCCTGCTACCGCAGACTGTAGCGCACTCCGTATATACTACCTTTCCCCCTATACATATATACCTCAGTGCGGGGACTCTGCACAAAGACAGGCCTCACATCCCAGACGGGAGAGAACAGATTTCATCATACTCAGAATTGTCAGCCATTGAAAAATTGAGGGTTATTTATTTCTGGAATTCCCCAGTTAGTATTTTTGAACCTTAGTTGACCAGGGCAACTGAAACCACAGAAGGCAAAACTGTGGGGAGGGGAGTGGGACAGATAGGGGGATGGACAATGTATTGTGTGACCTCCGTGCATGAAGTCCCCAGAGTAGTCAAACTAGGCGGTAGAATGGTGGTTCTCGGGCTGGGAGCAGGGAGAACGGGTAGTTATTGTTCACTGGGTTCAGAAGTTTCCATTTTATAAGATGAAAAAGAGTTCTGGAGATTGGTTAACACGATGTGAATCAATTTAGCACTGCTGAACTGTATGCCTAAAAATGGTTATGGTGGTACATTTTATGTTTATGTAAATGTTACCACAATTAAAAAAAAATCGGAGGCACATGCCTTGCCTATCTACCTGCTCCAACAGGCTATTTATTCTAGAGTTCTTCCCAACACTTGTATGCTACACTCGCAGTGGGTGTTAACACACTCTCTGTGTGCCCATTTCCCTCTGGGAGGGCTGGGGCTCACAACCGTGGGGAAACTTAGGTGGCTGGACCTGAAGGGCACTCTTATTAAGTATGACTTAGAGAGAGAGCTGTGGCCTGCAGCAGAGGAATGCAGCCACTGCCCATCTGCAACCCGGGCAGGGAGGGAGCTGGGGAGCAGACACCCCCATTTCTCTTTCCTCCCACCTTCACATGTCCTGCTTCTGCCTCCTATGGGCTGAGGCTATCTGGAAACCAGAGGGCAGAGCAGTCCAAAAGCTGTCAGCTGATTGGAGCTCAGAGCAGAGTGGAGAAAGGTGGCAAGTGGGTCTGCAGGAGAGAATGGAGCACACCCTCCCTAATTTGGCTTCCACATCGTAGCTTAAGTGATCGTCCTATGGCGCACATCTGATTTTGTTAACTCTTTTTTAAAAAAGTATTTAGTGGCCCCACATTGTTCCAGGATGGTGTTTAAACCTCCTAGTACAGTCTTTAGATGATGTGCCTGCTGCTTCTCCAGCCAGGCACTCCACCATCCCCTGCACTGCCCGTGCCCTTGACACAGACCACCCTTCCTCTCTCTCTCCACCCAGCTGTTCTAAAGTGATGGGCAATGCCCCATTCCATCTCTGGACCCCTTTCCCAGCCAACTTCTTCCATCTGTCAGTTTGTACTTTACCTGTGCTTCTTCCAGGCGGTCTTCCCTAACCACCCGAGATGGGATTAAGTGTTCCTCCTGTGACCCAGCTCTCTCTCCTCACCCCTATTATAGTACACTGTACTTACCTATCAAATGTGTTGCCTGTTTCCTGCCCATTTCCCCCATAGACAGTAACATGGTGAAGCTGGGACTGAGTCTCCTCTGCTGTGACAGCCCCAACACCTAACACAGCTGAATGAATGAATGAACCTCACAAAACGCTGGTGATATTGCTATTCTCTCACCTCCATAACGGAGGACACTGGGGTGTAGTGATTTGCCTAAAGTCACAAAGCTGGTTCCAGACAAAGTTCTGATTTAAAATCCCCATATTTTCTGATTCTTTGACAGGTCCCTGTTCTACTGGTCTGCCGGTGATGCCCGATCTGCCAGAAAAAGGCACTGTTGCTTTGCCCTGGTATACTCAGAAGTCTGGGCTCCCTTGCATGCAGATCTGAGGCGTGTGAGATGCTCTCTCCGTCTCCAAGTTCCCTCCTTTCTGCTGGTTTCTCTGGCAACAAGGCAGAAAGCAAGAACTGAGATGGGAAACAGAGAGTTAGAGAAAGAGCGTCTGAAGGCCAAATGCTTTTGCTTGGCAGACGGGTTGGGGGGGCGGAGTTGCTGCAGCCCGGGCCCTCACACTTGACCCAACACAGCAGTGCTTCCCACATCAGCCTGCACTGTGGAAAAGTCCCGTTCCCTTTGCAGCAGACGGGCTTCCCCTCCTTCCTCCCGCCGAATGCAGAATGTTTAATAGAGCGATTCCAGGCTTTCATCCAAAGGAACAAACAACTACCAAGGCTGGCTCTCCAAACACTAGTAGAATGTCAACATGGGAGCCTCGGCGAAATTCTTCTTGAAGGGTACTTAAGGCAATAATACCGGGAAAAATGGCAAGTGTGTGCGCGCCCTGAAGTGGATGTGCCCCGTGAGTAAGAAGCACAACAGCCTGCCCTGCACTCTGCGCTCACCAAATGGGGGGACTCAAGTACTTGAGAAATGCACAAGAGCCTTCATACTCCCCTTCAAAGCAAAAGGGGTCATTGTGTGCACTTTATAAATGGGGGTGCAGAGGAAGGCTTGAGTGTTTAGCTCCAGGTCAGCGCACAAGGAAACAGGAGAGCCAGGCGGAGTCCCAACTCAGACTCTCCTCTTGTCTGCGGAGGGTCTTCTGGCCAAGGTGGGGGGCAGCTGGCTATAGGGCTTTGTCCCAAGCACCCCATTTCCCATGAAAATGCCCAGGTGTCAGGGCCTCCCAAAACAAGCAGCGTAAATACGTAAGTCCATTTTGATTGAGGCAAAGTGAAAAAATATATTAAAAAGTAGATGAAAGAAGACAGCAGCCAAAGCTTGGGGCTCGGTCAGGGAGGGAGGTGGCTTCCGGTTTAACCGGCTCCAGGAGGAAGATGCAGACTTAGGCCGTACTCTTTCCTGTGGGATCTCACATCTTCCATATGTGAAGTTCCATCTTCACATATGGGACTTTGTTTTGTTAGTTTGTTTAATACAATTTTAAAGCAGATTGTGCTTAGAGCTTTAGCAAACAGAGCGCCCTAATGGCCCACTCTCCATAAAAGCAAGATGCTACTGTGGCTGCCCCGAGGGTGGGAGTCGGGGCTTATTGACTTGGGTCCCAGGGCCAGAGTGTTGTGGCAGAGGGAAGGTAGAAGGGACAAAGGAAAGATGGGAAGATTTTTCTCCTCCTTTTCCCCTCTTAGCAAAGGCTGGAAGACAGAAGGGCTGTAGCTGGCTGTAAACCCCTTCCCACACTGGAAGATGGGCTTATTATTCCCAGATCACTGTCCACCCCAAATCCATCCTTATCTCTGGCCTGCCTGAGAGGCTGAACCCCAGGACAAGGTCACCTGGACCCCTTGTCCTGGCTTTCCCACAGGCCAGTGGGTTGGACTGACCTGGCCACATCACAGGCTCTGACAGCTTTGGCCTGAAGGGCTAGTAAAGGCCTCCCAGGACTGTTCAGCCCCAGCTGTCTCCCCACCCCCAGACATCTTCTGGAAGCTACTGCCACCTCTGTCAAGTGCTGCCTTCATGAACCTCTCTTTTTTTAAACCTCTTGAGGAAGATCCTGGATTTCCTACCAAGACCCTGACTGATAAGGACAGCTACGAAATCTCTCTGAGCATTGACTCCTTTGCCTGAAAACTCAGGATGAGAACATTTCCTCAGCAAGGTTTTCACAAGGCTATTTGCAATGACCTCTATTGAGCATCCAGAGTGTGCCTGGTACCATAGGACACATTTTACACACAGGCATTTGCATGCAGGAATTCCCCCTCTCTGCCTTTTACAACAAGCAAGCAGTACCTTGCCCCTGGATTTTCTAACAGAAAAGAACAGGATGATACTTTTGATCATCACCATGTTCTAGTCTCCCAAAGCTACAGGGTCTGACAGCTGGGATAAAACATGAGATGTTTGTATTATCGTATGGCTGGAGGAGAAGCACATGGGGTGTGCGCCATCGTGTGACCTGGGCCTGCTCAACGATTTCCAGGTCCTACCAGCCAAGGGTAAAACTTGTTACGAATTGAGCAAGGATGGCCCAGCTGGGCTTGGGATATCTTCTTCAAGGCCCTATTGTGAGATCCATTTATCCTGTGTAACCAGTATACTCAGCCCCCAGGCCAAGGGCTTCTATTTTGGGGAAATGAGGAGTATTTACTATGTTTTGGGCTCTGGAGTCATGGTCAACCATCTCTAATACTCAATCAATAAAGCAAAACATTTTGATCACTAATAATTATTGCAAAGGGTTAGTTAAATCTGCAAAGAAAATCCAACTCAATCTTTCCATTCTGTCATTTGGACTCACCATGTCTCACCATAGGGGTACTGAGCTGGATAGAAAACAAACACAAAACGTGGCCAGCGTCCCACAGGAGCTTAGACTGAGAAACTGGGCAAAGAGTACCCATGGTGTGACTCAACAGCATGAAAACTCAGATGGAACAAGTCATGCGTGCCATGGCAGATCACCAGAGGGTGACATCAAAGTGGAGAAAAGTGGTTGCAGTTGTCTTCATGGACATGGAAGAAGAGGGAAACTCGGGACGTGATTTTCCCGGTCTGCAACTCATTTAGACGGTGCACCTTGGCGTGTGCAGCCTGAGAGTGGATGTATTCATTCTCAGTCTGATCATTTCTTTATGGCTTTCTTGTAATCATCCCTCTGGTAGTGGTCTTATCAACCTGTTCAGGCCCTATGTTCACGTTTCAGCAGCTCAACTGTGGTTATTTACCCATGCTTCCTATATTTGCTATATTTTTTACTCTCATAATTGTTGTTACAACTATAATTTACTATGTTCACTTTACAAAGAAGTACGGATCGCTCATGTGGAAATGTATCCCACGGCTTTGTCATGTCTCATCCAACCCATTATTTAGGCCTCTGTGATCTTCTGTCACACTTCCGGGTACTGTAAACACTGAGACTTTGCAAAAGAAAACTAACAAAAGCAGAGAAAATTATGGGATTACATTTTTTGTTGTTTTGTTTTAAGACATTCAATATGTAGGGTTTTCTAAAAATCATATATTTATGTAGTTAAACTTTTAGGCAGGGAAGTACATTTTCATTAATTTCTTTATTAATGGAATATTAAATATTTACACAGATCTGATGAGATGAGGAACAAAAAATTCCTTTCGTTCATCTCACAAATTTTATTTACTTATTTATTTCTGAGACACAGTGTCACTTGGTCACCTTAGTAGAGTGCTGTGGCATCTTAACTCACAGCAAACTCAAACTCTTGGGCTCAAGCGATCCTCTGGCCTCAGCCTCCCAGGTAGCTGGGACTACCACAGCTCCCAGCTATCTTTTAGGGACGCGGTCTCTTGCTCAGGTTGGTCTCGAACGCGTGAGCTCAGGCAATCAAACTGCCTCAGCCTACCAAATTCTGGGATTATAGGTTTGAACCACTGTACTTGGCATCTCACAAATTTTATTGTGCATCTACCACAAAACAAAAACAGTGCCTCTTAGTGTTTTGGGCATCAAGGATAAAATAGCAAATGAAATGAAGTCCCAACTCTCTTGACAATTACAGTGTAGTAAAAGGAGAAGAAAAATGAGCATGTCTCTGGTAAGTTAGGTGGTGATCCATACTAAGAAGAAGAAATAAGGCAGAGTAGGTGGGCGAAGAGAGTCTAGGCACTGTTGTAGACAGTGTGGTCAGGGAAGGCCTCTTCAGTCCAGTGAGGAGGTTGAGTGTCATGTGGACTCACCATGTCTCACCATGGGGGTGCTGAGCATTTCTGGAGTCAGTGGCTGCGGTAGATGGAACAGCCAAGGCAGAGCACTTGAGACAGCAGAGCCAGGAGCAAAGAAAGCAAGGAAGTCAGTGTGCCTGGATGGAAGGGGCACTGGGAGCTTCAGTCAGAGCTGAGGTCAAGGTGAATCACATGGGAAGAACTTGGGTGTTGTTCAGTGTGAGCGTTGGGTCTCCTTAGAGGGTTCTGGGCAGATCGAGCAGCACTTGAGATGCTCTAAACTTCAGAGAATTTACATTGGCTGCTGTGTGGACAACAAACTTCAGGGGGTCAAGGTGGACACAGAGGAGCCCAGTGGGGCAGCATAATAATCTAGCCATGAGCTGATAGACCATAGGTACATTCGATGCTTGGCTTCTTCTTTTCTTGATTCACATGAGCTGTGCTTAGTTTTTGTTTTATTGGGGGCTTTTTGTGTGTTTTTTCATCACTGGTGGAAATAAAGTTTCATATTCCATAACTAACCACAAAATACAGACTTTCTTAAATGGAACATATGTCAAATAAAATTATGTTAGCAATATATTCTTTTCATCTCATTCACTCTATTTTGATGAAAGAAATGTAAGATTCCCTTTTCTAAAAAACTTTCTTTTGCATAAAAATCCTCCGAGCAGTCAGTCTCGGATTTTTGAGAGATTGGTGCAACATCAGATTAGGAATGGCAAATTCATTTTTGTTAAATATTCTTTCTTGTAATAAAATTGTGTTTAATCACTTCTAAAGTACTCATATCATGCTTTCAGACATTATCCTTTAAAAAGGAATGTTTGTAATGCTAATTTTCAGGGATTGAATCCTGTTTGGGATTACAGTTTCTGAAAGTGTTGGGCTCTACTAATGTAAGATCATTATTCATTTTCCACCTTAAAGTCACGGTAAAAGAGAAAGCAAATTGTGACATTGTTACACATTGTATTGTTTGTTTATACTATTCAGCGCCTGTTCTTATAGAACAGTATCTGCAAAACAACGGTACTTCCCTTCCTGCAGAGATTATAGAGATTATACTTGACCATGTGATTTAATTTGACCAGTAAAGTGTGGATAAAACATGCCACACCCCAGCAGGAGCTTTCAAAACTACCACATGGTCAGGCCATCAGGCTTTTTCTCTGCCATGAGGCTAAGAGGCTCAGATAGGGGCTACTCCCTTGGCCTAAGTTCCAGAATCAAAACAACGCAGAGCAGAGCCCAGATGGCCTGCAAAGTGTGACTTGAGAGAGAACAAGACCTTGTTTTTGTTAAGACATTGAAAACTGCAGACTGTATGCTACTGCAACATAACTAAACTTGAGCTGACCCAGAAAGATATATACCTATTTTTGCTTCAAACAGGTGAAGCTTGACGGTGGGGTCTGTTGGTTTCTCATGCACCATTATAAACAGATTTGAACTAACCTAAAAGGACCTGGAGAAAATGTTTAGAGGCATTTGGAAGACTTCTTAAGGTCTCATGAGGTCTCTATGTTCTCTCCAGCTTACACTTTTGGGATTTCCTAATTCAGAAAATCTCCAAGGTGCAATTTCATTCAGACCTTCCCCTTTATCCTAACCTAGGGGCTTGGATACAGAATATTTCCCAGTCCTCCTGAAAATAATAAGCTCAATTTCTGAAAAAAGACCTGTTGAGAGGGTGGTGAAGGGAGACCTCCCTCTGAAATGCTGTGCCCTCCCGCAGACTGGATGATGTTGGGAGACAAGCTGTTATCACCCCAGCTTGAGTATCGATGAGGTCTGTAATAACATTTCAGGGAGTGTCCTGAAGTTTCTTAGAGATCTCCCTAAATTTGAATAGGTATCAAGTAAGTTGTAATTTTGCAATTTAACGATCTGCAACAGTTTACCAATGCATTTCCCATAAACACCTAAACCCTTGAATATGACCTTGTGAGTTCATAAGCGAGAACTCGCCCCTGCCTAGCCCTCTTCTCCACTGCTTGCTTCTCTCCCCTTTAACTCCCCCTTCTCCATTCATACTGCCTGTCTTGCAGTTTCCCAGAATACATCAGAATTTTCCCTTATTCAGAAGCTGCAAGTGTTATTTCTTTCTCCTAGAACATTACAGACTCTGTTTTATTTTCCAAAGCATGAAAAACCCTGCCTGAACAACAGGGGCTCCCCTAAGAAAGGGTCTTAGAAGCATGAGGCCCCCAGCAGCTTCTGAGAAAAGTGTCAAGAGAACCCCTCTCCATCCTGCCTCAGGTTCTCCCAAAACCTTGACTTCTGATTACTGCTCTGCCTAACCAATGTCATTGAAAACCACCCCATGAATCAGAGGTGCTAACCTCCATTCATATCAATAACACAAATTTGTTCCCCAACTTTTCCTGTCTTTTCCCAATTCAATTTTCCTCTAGATTGCTGTCAAGTTCTTCTGCATCGCCAAAATGAGTGACGTGTAATCAGAAAGCACATCTTTTTGGTGCTTTCTGATGGTGAGCATTGATCTTGTCATCCTTTAAGCGGCTGGGAATGGCACCAGTATGATTTCCCTTGTGTCATAGTTCAGACATGAAGTGCAGCTATTTTAAGCTATACATATGATTGTTGTCACTTTGTCCCCTAAAACTTACATGGGTCCTATTATAAGTATCATGGTTCTCTTTATTTCTGTAGGTCCTCAGTCCAAGGAGGAAAAAAAGATAAACTATCTTATTTTCCTTGTTCAATTTTCCAAAGTCCCCAAGGACAGTACTTAGAGCACATCAAACAGAAGAAGAAAAATAACATGTTGAGAAATGATTCGCCCTGATGCCATTTGCTTGGCTTTGGAGTTAAGAAGAAAGTCTTTCAGTGGGTTGTGGTCCATTTGCAAGGATTGAAAAGAGCATCTACACCTTCTCTGGGGCATTCTCATTGGCAGTCACATGCTTCTTTCTGCATTCTGCAATGCTGTACACATGAAGCAACATGTGTGTGCACACACTTTCGCATGTACAAAGGCTTCTCCTGTGAGCTGGGCACTAAATCTCCATCGAGCTAAATACAATGAGGGTACCTATAAGGGACTAAGAAAACACTTCATTCCTGATTCTGATCTCAACCATGAAATGCTTTTGACTCTTTTCAAAAAGTCGCCCCATCAGTATTCTCTTATTTAAAATACTCCAGATCTTCCAATCCACTACAAACAATATAAAACATTACTACTGCTCTTACTAATATCAAAACCTGACATCTTTGACTGCTTTTCATATGCTAGATACTAGACTAAACAAGCCACATGAATTGCATGATTTAAGTTTTGAAGTAACCTTACGAGATAGACACAATTGTTGTTAGTGGTGGTGGTGGTGGTAGTATTATTATCGTTTTCTAGTTCATAAAATGAA
Organism: Arctocebus calabarensis; assembly: GCA_963573935.1. NCBI lineage: Eukaryota > Metazoa > Chordata > Mammalia > Primates > Lorisidae > Arctocebus > Arctocebus calabarensis. Next base: position 33,803 of record CAUYON010047279.1, read on the forward strand.
AGCTTAGAGATGTTCAATACCTTGGGCACCAGTCTCACAGCTAGTAAAGAGTAGAGCTGGGTTTCAAATCCCAATCTTCTGACTCTAAGACTCCTGTTCTTCAGTTGAAATTGGCTATGGAAGAACAAAAAGTAGAGAGTGGGAGAATGGAAAATTCATCATTTAAATAAGGCTAAAATCACTAACCATTTTACCTAATAAACACATTTTTCCTAGCAGGCTCTCCCCTGTATTGCAGCATATGCTGGGCTGATTTCTTCAAAGTCTTTTCTCATTTCTTGGCTACACTGTCGGCACTTATGTCACTTGAGCCCTATCCATAGGAACAGTTGATAAATGTCCCAATCGTATAATGAAGACCTTTGGGTAACCCTCTACATCTCAATGGCTGTGGGGGGTCTAAGATGGAGCCTTCTGATACTAAATTTCACTCTAAATTAAAAAAAATATATTTTTGTAAGGACCCTGTATGTTTACAGGATGTGTGAATATCTCCTTTTTCACTTATAAAAATGAGAAAGATTCTGGATGAGCTATTGCCACCAAGACAGATCAACTTCTTCACATCAGGACTGAGGGCAACCAAAGAAATGCCATGATATATTGGAGAAAAACAGAAAAGGAACCGGCCCTTCCGAAAAGACCTCATGAAATACTCACTTAGAAAAAAGCACTCAGTTCAGTCTGCAGACTCAAAAGAACAGGCTTGAAATAATTTATATTTGATGTCCACAGAGCAGGAAGTACAGAATTCAGCTCTAAATATTAAAAAAAAAAACAAGCAAATATTTCTTTGGGGGAGCGCAATATGACAGCTAGACCCAGAATCAACACTAACGTGGCCAGACACTTGTGCGATCAGCTGCAAAAATCACAGCAGGCGTGGGGCTCCAGGCAGCCTCCTGGAAAATGTGACAAATAGTCAAGCTGCCCACTCTGGGACATACCTATGTACACCGGGATGTGGTTCTGACTACTAAGTGTATTAATTATTTCCAAGGCTTGGCAATAACTCTTAGGGGTTCTGCTGCAGAATTTCCAGGGCAGCGCTCTGAACACTGCAGGAAGAGGCATAGGGTGGCCTGGGAATTCTCCCACGTGTGGCCCTGGGGCTCCCTGCAGCAACCACTTTCCGTTTCTCTAGCCATGCTTAAATAATGTCCAAAACTAGGCTGAAAAATGGAAAATGGAATCATTCAGACACTCCCTGGAATAACTTGTGCTGGTCACTACAGGTAGTCCTAGCATGCTGGGATCTTATCTTTCTCGCCTCCACCAATTTTCTTTCATCTTCCCTAGAGGAACTCAGTGGCCAATAAGCCCATGAATCTCTTCCCTCCCCCTTTCCTAGCACAGAGCCACTCCCCCTCCCCCTCAGTGGGTGCTTTCTCTCAGCCTGGCGTGCTCTCTACCCCTCTCCACGAGCTTATACACCACCCCTTCTCCAAGGTCCATCAGACCTCAAAGCCCACTTGGGACAGACGAGTGGGTTGGTTGTCTGACGGCCTCACCCTCTCCTCCCTCATGTAGTGGGCAAAAAGAGGGAGACTGTACTTAGACAGGGAAAGCTCCAGCACTCTGGACACACTCATCCATCTGATGGGTCCAAGTCTAAAGGTTCCAAGTCCAAGGAATATAAGTGTTTAAGACTCTCCACTGCCCACCCAGGAGAGGCCCCGGGGGTGGAGGAGCATAAAATAGGAAAAACACGGGAAGTGGAGGCACCCCTGCTCTAAGTCAGTTTAAAGGCAGCCCATGGGAAAAGTAGAAAACTGAGGCCTTCTGGAATTTGGTGTATCTAGAACTACCTGTTAGCAGTATTATTTCGTGCTTCCTTTGTGGCCTTTGAGACACAGAAGACTCTCCGCTGCCCTAGCCGTCCTTGACTGTGCCTGGTTCCACATTTCTCTACCATTCATCCTCAGGACCGCACACACTCCCCTTCAGCAGAGTCTTCCAATTTTGCTTGCTCTCTAAGTGGGTACCTTTTCTTCCAAATGAGTTGCTAAGTTTCTGGGAGGCAGGGCTTGTACCCCACAGCCTGTTACTTAAGCATGTGCCAAATTTATGTAATTATATAATCTCTAATAAGATGTAATGAGGTAATTTCTCCGCTACTGTAACATGTGAAAACAGCAGGGTAGCAGCGTGGATGTTATCATCTTTACAGAGTTTTAGGATTTTGGTTTTATATTGTTTTGGCTTGGGCTTAAAATAACACAAGTTTATTATCTTACCGTAATGGAGGTCAGAGGTCCAAGATGGGTCTCACTGGCATAAAACCAAGGTGTCGATGGGGTTGCACTCCTGGAGCCTCCGGAGAGGACTTGGTGTCCCTGCCCTTTCCAGCTGTGAGACACTGCCCCTTTCTTCTGCTCAAAACCCTTTCTCTATCTTCAAAGCCATCAGCAGAGCAACCTTAAATCTCTCTCCAACTCTGACTCTCCTTCCTCCTCTGTCCCTTCTATGGATCCTTAGTAAGCACAATTGTAATGGGGTTCAGGGCACACTTACCCCCAAATATGGCACCTTGACATTCTGAATATATTAAGTTGAAAGAATTTATGAAATAGCTTGTGCAGGAAGTTTCTCCATCTCTCCCTGCTCTTCTGCCCTAAAGCAGGTCATGAGACCCTCATGACAGAGGTGCTCTCACCTGGAGAAAGGGGTCATCCTTATCTCTAACGTGGGGTACACTGAGCAGAGTCTGAACAGGCCTTGCTGCTCCCCCAGTTATCACCCTTAGCTTACATTATTTTTCCCCTCCAGCATATTTCCTATGGCTCTCCATTCTTCATCAAACCTACTATAAAAACCCTCTGATTTCACTGTTTCTTTGCATCTTCCTTATAGAGGTTCCTGTGTCACACAAAACTTATATTAAATTTGTATGCTTATCCCTTGTTCATCTGTCTTTTGTGAGAGGGGTACTATCCAATGAGCCTGAGAGGGCAAGGAAAAGATATTTTTCCTCCCTTACACGTGGACAATACAGGATAATCTCTTCGTCTCAAGATCTTTAACTTAGGTTGGGCACAGTGACTCACACCTGTAATCTCAGCACTCTGAAAAGGACAAGGTGGCAGGATCTCTTGAGGCTGAATTCAAGACCAGCCTCAGCAAGAGCCAGACCTTGTGTCTACAAAAAAAAAAAAAGAAAGAAAGAAGGAAGGAAGGGAGGCAGGGAGGGAGGGAGGGAAAGGGAAGGAAAGGGAAGGGAAGGGAAAGGAGAAAGAAGGAAGAAAGGAAAGAAAGAAGGAAGAAAACGGGAGGGGAGGGGAGGGGAAAAAACTATTCTGGCATGCAGCTGTAGTCCTAGCTACTCAGGAGACTGAGACAGAAGGATCATTTCAGCCCAGGAATTTGAGGTTCCAGTGAGCTATGATGTGCCACTGCATACTAGCCCAGGCAACCGAACAAGACCCTGTCACAAAAACAAAAACAAAAACAAACAAAAAATCCTCTTAACTATGTCTTCAAAGTTCCATTTGGAATGTAAGGTAACATGTTCACAGGTTCTGGGAATTAGAACAGTCCTCTCTGGGGGCCATTATTCTGTATACCACAAATGG